>WOGZ01000039.1:0-62228 GCA_009733775.1 Alectoria sarmentosa
TAACCTATATCTACCTAGCCGAGGGGGGGGTGTACATGTATCAAAAAGTGGTGTATACCTATCACCACCCTAAAAAAAAGTTAAAAACAATGATAAATCGTGATATAAAATAAATAATATATCAATAAAAACACAATAATTGTATTCAAAACGGAACTTAACTTAAAGGACATTCAAAACTCATTGGAGGTTAAACGATAAATGATTTGTATGGGTACGATGATAGGGTGACATTCTCAATATATCGGCGTCGGCATCGCGCCGGGCTCATGCGCTGTTATGTTAAGAAGTTTTGAGGTCGACAATAGATAGATGTGTCTCACAATCGAAGTTTCTCGTATTCAGGTAAGAATTTAGTTCAAGAACAGGTAGTTGTCATTATTTAATTGTTTGGATGACATTGCATAATTTTCTGCGGTTCAAACGCACCCGTTAGATGCATGCAGTCCATCTTGGACAAAGGCATTGAAATAGCTTCAGTCCTACCCTTTATGTCGCCAGACACATATAGGGTACAGCAGTGACCTATCACGGCGATGACATTGCGCCGTGCATAACACCACAGTTCCGCCTCCAGTAATAATTTTCTAGGCGGATGCGGAATCAGGTGAATGTTTGCCTGGTCCTGGTAGCGTCTTTGGAGGGGGCTGGGAAGTGTCGAAAGCCAGCTGATGTTAGCATGGTCTAGTTGACAAAACGTTCTGCAACTTTCCATCCTGCCAGGGGCTGACTTTAGCTGGATAATAGCGTCAAAAGCAGCGAGAAAATCCTGTGGACTGCAATTCAAAAGAAGGTCGAAAGATGCGTAAAACGGCTATAGCCGATCCGATTCTAACGTGTATTCCACGTTTCTTATCCGTGGGGTGCGCTATCCGGGTAGTTCCGGGGAGGGGTGTGAATTACCAGCCCACAAGGTGGTCCCTGTTCTTGGCACAGAAGTCTTGGACTCATCGCTGACCTCGCGATGAAGGCCCCCATCCTTCTCCAGTATCACAATCATTGAATACCAGAACCCTGCCGGCGCCTAATTTCACATCCAATGGACAACACAATCCATACCTTTCAGGTCCTCGGGCTAACCTCGTCCATCTTCCTCTCCGGTGTCAACATCGGCGCCTCTCATCTCACACTTCCAATCCTCTACACACGCCCTCCTTCCATAAGCGCCCCCGTTTTTCACGAATTCTACAACCGAGGTGCCGTTACTCTTGTTCCTCTTGGTCTCTTCTCAGCGTCCTGTTCGGCGTTAGTCGCCTACCTCCTTCCTTCTCAACGAACCCTCTGGGTTATTGCTGCTATGGCTACATTCGCGCAGTTGCCTTGGACAGGGCTCTTCATGATGAAGACGATCAGCCGGCTGAATGCTATTGCTGCCAGTGAAGTTGAGCAGGAGAAGGCGAATCAAGAGGAAGTTGTAGCCTTGCTGCGGCAGTGGGCGTGGATGAACATTGTGAGAGGGCTTTTGGCTACGGCTGGGGGATTGGCTGGTGTGTGGGCTTTGATAGAGGGTCAGAATTAAGGAGAGTCGCCGTCGGATGAAGACGGATTTCGACTTGAGCCCCCGCAAGACCCTGGACCTAACACTGTGGCGATTGACCTGAAAACTTCCCATTCTGGCCTTCCTCAAAAGAACCGAGAACCATTTTCTTAGCACCGCGGAGGAGCATATTCATTGACCATATCTTCGAACAAAAGTCATTCGTTGTTAATTTCGGTTCTCACCCACTTGGTAGTAATGAAGCCCTCATTCCTCCTTTCCAGCTTCCACAAAACCCGTGGATCCATGCCAACCTGTGAGCCGGTAATTGAAGATATACATAGGCTCCCAAGGGTTTTCATTGGTAGATCCAGAGGAAGGCGCCGCTCTAGATAGTCGGTACTGGTGCGTCAACCCCTTTAGTCATCCGCAGCCTTCCGTTACCAACATGATGCGCGGACAATTCTGAGGTGAAATTCAGCTGTGAAGTACTAGTACCGTGCCCCCTTCAAAACCTGACTCCGCCGCTCTGGATGTTAGGTAGACACTGATACATCAACTAATTTAGTGATTCGCCGCCTTCCATTGCCAAGATGATGCGCGGACATTTTGTCAGGTCCGCCACAGATGCAAATATCAATGTAGGTGTATTGGATAAGACAACTGACTGAAGAGCGAATATCTAGACGAGTAGAATACATATCCCCTTCCTTGTACACGCTAGCAGGGGACAGATGCTAGGATATTGATTGGTTAATTCGACGTTGCCGCGCCCATGAGTAAGCAAAATCCCGAGCCGCAGTAGTGAACCGCGGTCATTGGACAAATGTTAATCCCTACATTTGACCCCTGCCGTGTACACCCCGAGTACCCGAGTACAGGGTCTTGACAAGGCGGACCGCCCCCCTGCTAGCAAAAGTAATGTCTTGGCAGTTGAAACATAATCACATTGCTTTGATTTATATATAAAAACAAATATAACGAGAGTATATGAGTTGAATCATGGCGATAGATATATTAAAACCTCGTTGTCGTTTTAAAGAGATCAAAAACCTCATTATCGTTTCGAAAAAATCAAATTCCTCGTTATTATATTATTATTATTTTTTAATATTTAATTGTTTTATCATTAATAACAATAACGTTACGATAATAAATAAATATAAATTTAATAATCGAAACGAAATTAATAAAACGTAATATAATTCATTTTTTTTCAATTGCACGATGCATTTTTTTCTTAATATGAAAATGAAAGCGACGTTTTTATATATAATCTTTAAGGAGAGTTTATACGTTTTCAATCGAATTTAAATTTAAATTGTTCGTTAATTATTTTATAATGAAAATATCAGCGTTTTTGAGAACTTATTGCGTATAACGTATTTTATATATATTTACGTTATTTTGAATTAAGATCACGTGATGATCGAAATTAAATTTAATAATCTAAAAGTTATAAATAAGAAATCAATCTTCGTTTATATTTTTGTAAAAATCGTGTAAAATTTAAAAACATTGAGAGTTAACGATTGTTATTAACGATTTATATGTGATTTATAAATAAAATATGCTCGACGAGTTTTTTGATTATTATATTCTCTTAAACGTTTTTATTTTAAATTAATAACGATTTAATTTGTTCGTTAATAATAACAATTCAAATTATCGTGAATGTAGGTTTTTTAAATTTCGAACGAAAACAATTTAAAAGAAAAGTCTCGTCGATTTGACGTATAACGAATATGCGTTTTATATCTTTATTTTGAATTGTTGATTCGTCGACGAAAATTATATGCGTTTAATTAATAATATCTCAATTTTTATGCTTAAAAACTCAATTTAAACGATTCATTTTTTATTTATTAATTAATTAAGATTTGAATATAATGAGTCGATGACGAAAATTTGCTTTGTTGAGAAAATAAGCAATAGTGATAACGAAATATGCAAGATTTTGATATTTAATAAGTTTATCGAATATTATTCGACGTTTTATAATCGAAGCTTAAATGAATTTAATTAAACGATCTTTGATTAATGTGTTAAAAATACGTTATATTTCATTATCATATTTTTTAAAAATAGCGAGCATTCAATAAATATCACGAATAATGTTATGAGATTGATTCACGATTTTTTTAATGCGATTATATAATATATCGACGAGATCTCGAAGAATTTTGATTTGAACACGTTTTTTGTAAAATAAATAAAATGTAATTAATTCGAAAGAAATAAGATTAATATAAATCGATTTGAGAGATATAAATATTTTATTTGAGTGTTATAAAAGAGGGTAAATTCGAAAGCGTTTTGACGAGTTTAAAAAAATATAAGTATCGATTTTTGAGTGTGTTTGCAATAAAAACTCGATGTTTTTTTTTTCGTATTTGATATAATAAACTTTTTATGTTTGAGCGCCTTCGATATGATTTCATTTTGATATCATTTTTTTAATTCTTTTATTTTTTGAATTCGTATTCGATTTTCATCGATGTTATAAATGTTCATTTTTATCGATTAATGAATTTATATATAAAACGTCTTTTATATTATTGTCGTCGTTGTTGACGTATGTGAATTGAAAAACGTAGGAAAAATTTCAGATTTTCGTTATATCGAACGTCATTTTTAGGTTCGTATTAATTAATGTTGTTGTTAATGATTTAATAAGGGTTTTTAAAGTTATATCGATCATTAAAAACAATATCGATTGAGATCTCATAAGTGGGTGGTGTTTTAATTAAAAAAAGCTTTTATTATGATTTTCGTCGCAGTGATAACTTTTGATAAAGGTTAATGTTCAATGGGGCTAATGGTAGGATTAACCATATCGGAACAATGTTTACGTTAACACCGGGTATAGGGTGGGCGACCCGCTGTGTAAAGACACTGTACCTACCTTACATACAAGGAAGGGGAAAGCAGATGCTCTGCCAAGCCACGCTAAGCCCAATGGGGCTACGCATCCAGGGTCTCTGTCTGGAAAGCACATGGCAATCGTCTAGAATGCCCCAGAGTACGCTCGTAAGTGGTAACAAATTTGAGGGTGAAAGTGAAACCAGCTGTGAAGTACCGTGCCACCTTCAAACCCTGACTCCGACATGACAAGGAGACAAGCTTCCGCTCAGGTCCGTTAATACTAGGTAATTATAAGGTACCCGACAACGCTGATTCCAACTTCCAAGACCCTTGGCGTAGTACCTAGGTATGCCCCCTGAGTTAGCCCATAACGTAGGCTACTTGCGGCTACGTTACGGTCCGTGACTTACGACACCGACTTGTGGCGACACACTTCAAGGTGAATTTGGGTGAATCAAATTGTGCTTGCTATTTATCACAGCTCCAGGCATTCAGATAAGTATATTCAGCGAAGATTTGGAAGACGATTTTAAAGACTTAATAACGATTTTATTAGAGTCCACGCGGGTATCTAAGAAGGTATGTAGATTGTGCGGCAAATGTCTCTGGTGCGCTGACGCTTGCCCCGATGTAATGACGCCCACGTTGTTACAGGGGCTACTATGGGTCAAAAGTCTTCAAAATGGTCTTCATGTGCGTTTTGAAGACTTTAGAACGCACATGAAGTTGCGGTCAAGCCTGTAGCGTGAGGCGTAAAGGTTACTTTATAGCGCTACGGTGGAGTTGAAAACTAACCAAACGTAGAAATCTTTGCTTAACCTATCTAAAAGCAAAGATGGGCGATGAGGAAGACACGGGTTCCTGCATTGGTCAGAGCTTTCAGAGGCGTCAAACAAGAGGCTGTGCTAGAGTCTTCAGGAGCCTTCAGGGTCAACGTGGAACACGAATACTAAATGCAAGGGAATAAATACTGTTGCTTTGCCACAGTCTGCGTGTGTTTATACTCGCGTTCTTCGTACCTGCGTCTGTCTTGTTGTGTGCCTGTCTCTCACTTCGTTTCTTGCTCGATACCCTCCCAAAACATCACAATCATGATCACATCGCGCGTTTTCGCCTTTCTCACCTTCCTCGTAGCCTACAAATCCTCCGCCACAGCAACATCCTCCACCCAATCCACCGTCTCGGCAACCAGCACATCTACCGCCTACGAACTCTCGAACAACACCAAACCCGACATCCACGGCATCCAACTCGGCTTCAACTATGCCGCAACCCTCATCGAAGGCTCGACATTCGCATCCCAATTCAGCTCCGCATCCTCCTTATCCGGCACGAACGGCGCCTTCAAATCCGCCCGCCTCTACACAATGATAAACTCCACCACCGGAGGTACCATCTCCGCGATTGGAGACGCCATCACCACCAACACCACCCTTCTCCTCGGCCTCTTCGCAAGTCAAGGGGACATCAATTTCACCAAAGAAACGAGTGCTCTTGACACCGCCATAAACACATATGGCACCAAATTCACCGATCTGATCTACGGCATCAGTGTCGGGAGCGAGGATCTATACCGCACGAGCGACAATGGTGCAGATGGCGTAGGCGACAGCGTGGCGAACATCCAGAAGTACATCGGGTGGACGAGACAAGTGCTAGCCAAGCACTCACTCAGCAAGCCCGTCGGTCACGTTGACACCTGGGAGATCTGGCTGGACCAGAAGTATGGGCAGCGGCTCCTGCCGAACGTCGATTTCGTGGGCATGGACAACTATCCATACTGGGAATACGTGACGGAGGACCAGAGCACCTCCAACATGACGGGAACGTACGAGGCGGTTGTGGCCGGGGTGAAAGGGAAGCCGGTGTGGATCACGGAGACAGGATGGCCGGTCAACGCGCCCGCCAACTCGACCGACGAGGCGAAGCCCGGGTTATCCGAAGCGTCGCAGTATTGGCAGAGCGTGGGATGTGGCTGGGCGTTCGGCACGATTAACACCTGGTGGTACATCTACAACGACCTGCAAGCCGTCTCGGCTTCTACGACGAAGCCCAAGCCGCCTTCCTTTGGTGTCGCGGCAAGCCCGAGTGATACATGTGGGCTTTTCGACCTCGCTTGCCCTGCTGGTGCTGCGATAAATCCCACCTCCATGTCTGCGGCATCGGCTACCGCGACGGGTACTTGCTCGGCCTCCTATGCCAAGGCGTCGAAAGTTGTCGGCAGTGCTGCTGCATCAGTACGTGGGAGCGTGGTGCGGGCGTCTATATTTGCCGCAATGATCTTGATAGCTCGTGGACTGCTGTTCGACTAACAGCCGGTAACTGACGGTCGGTGCTTCCTCCCCAAGTGGTCAGGTCCATTGTGAGGCGTTCTCAAAAGTTAGTGCAGTCCAGTCCAAGACGTGGACTGGACTGTTGCACCAATTTATGAAATCTATTGTATATCAGCAAGCTTTGTAGCTATCGGTAGATGTCCGCAAGAAAATATCATTCACAGACACAAAATACAACCAGAATCAATAAGCTATCTGCGTTTTGATTTGCCACGAAGCAGACTTAGGTAGCTATCAGAAAGAAGCATGCACCCACGTTATCCTCAATGTAATTAAGTCCATACTTCAATCTCGGGATATAACCAAGAGGGGTAAAAGACACGGCTGAGAACTGAGACAAGAAGGGGGGGGAAAAGACTCAAACGCAATGTTTCTCTGTGTCCCTCTATCCCTCTACCATTACACAGATCCAACTCAAACGAAAAACTTGACTTCGCAGCGAATCTAAGTATCCCCTCGTCCATCTCATCGCAAATCCCATTGTTTTCGAAATAATTCG
The DNA here is from genome assembly GCA_009733775.1 of Alectoria sarmentosa. Classification (NCBI taxonomy): domain Eukaryota; kingdom Fungi; phylum Ascomycota; class Lecanoromycetes; order Lecanorales; family Parmeliaceae; genus Alectoria; species Alectoria sarmentosa. The sequence goes on from WOGZ01000039.1 coordinate 7,175, forward strand.
CGCCGCCCCAAACAAACTGCGACGCTTTTCTATTAACCACCCCCGATTTTTACAAAAATAAATACAATAATAGAAAGGAGTGCCACTTACGCTGTTTACCCTGAGTAATCCTAGGTCTTACTTTAAAAAGCTAGCTAGCTAGAAAGGCCTGACGAATTTTGCCAGCGGAAACGCAGCACAGTACAACATCGAGTGCAGTTGACGTGGTGTGCTAGCTACATGTATGTATACTTAAGGCTCACCCACGCCCTGTGTCTGAGAGATTTTTGTTGTTTCTCCAAATTGGGCTGGCAGTTAGTTGGGTTCCGGGGAAGGGGAATATTGGGTTTTTTTGGGTCGTTGTTGTTGTTGTTGTTGATGATGATGATGATTGTTTCTTATTGGGATTTGTTGGATGCGCTGTTCAAGGAGTGATTGATTCATTATGTATTTCGATAAGGTAGTGCATGTGGGCGCAATAGATGCTGCAACAACAACGGATTCAAATTGCGCCTATAAGCTAACGGCAATGGCAAGACCCCCTATAGCGTGCTCCAACTCCACTCGAAAGAGCGTGTCGATCACTTACACAAGACAAGTAATCACACCTCCAAGAGTTCCACCTCCTTTCCCTTTGCCTTTATGATGTACTCCCATTGCTCCCATCGCCATCACCTCCCTTCCCAAAAACTTTCAGGTCCACAACGCCAATTCGTACCGCCTGTCGAGGCAAATTGGAAGGGAAAACGCGGCGTGATACGCAGATAGATTGTGTGAAACTCGATCGGAGGCTTGAGAGCGAGTGTAGAGTGCGTGCTACAGCATCGAAAGGTCCTTCGTAGCCAGCCGGTCGTTTGTTAATTTTCGGACACTCAATTGCGTTTTTTATGTGGCCCCCCCAAAGCCTAGGGTCTGGTTGGGGATATCTGCAGTCTTGTGGCTGTAGGGAGTAGATCTCGTCTTTGTAGTGGTGCGCAGGGCTTCCGACCAAGACCTGTGTCTGAGCCAAAGTGTTCTCCATACGGTCGGGGCCGACATCAATGCCAGCGACCTTTGAGCGTTTTGAATTTCCTTCCTCCTGCAGCCTCCAGGCAGAATAGCTAGTGATCAAGTTCAGAGGGCGTTTCATTGTCGGTCGGAGAATCCATATCGATGATTGCTTTCGGCGGGAGACATACCCAACGTATGATTGTTTAGAAGACCATGGCTGAGTGTAGAGAAGTTGGGTCTACAGTATGAAATCATGCCCGCTGACTTCGAACTACCTTATACATACTATCTGTTTGTTCTGTAAGGCCCCCAAGAAGGAGGTTAGCTTTTAGGGTTATAAATGCTGAAAAGGTGGCAGGCAGTACGGTACGAATCTTTCAAATTCCGACAAAGTCTACATCAAGAAGGGATTTCTTGTGCTGTTTAACACTTTTCTAAGATACATGGTTTCACAACCGACACGTTGTTCCTATTGATACGTAGATCTCACATGGAGTCGAGATTTCTGGACTCTTTCAATTGTCACATTCTTGGACAGCTTGCGTAATGATGAATACTATGTATGTATTGGAGGTATCGAAAGATTTGAACAGTACCAACACATCGTCTGTATCTCATCTCCATTAAGATGAATAACCACTCCTCGAATACCAACATTTCCAAAACAAGTACCTCGATAATCATCTAACTCGGCTGTACCTTCCACCAAGATTAGGTGCCCAGTCTCTACTTGCAGCAGCCACTATCGCCAACACCAACAACAACAACAACAACAACACTGCCGATAGCGTTCAGGCTTCTTACGACAAACATGAATAACAACCTCTATCGTAATTGAAGATATGATACGACTGCATTCCAGCAAACGCCGAGTCCGCTAGCGGGTAGAGCGACGTATAGCACGTGCCTTCACTCGGTATAAACGTAAAAGAAAGACAGCTGGCGTCTGCGAGACATGCAACGGCGCAGCCTTCGAGAGTGGTAGGTGATTGTAAAGTATTACTGTACTCCAGTAGGCCATCTTCTGCGCATGTATCGTTTGCGGGAGGACTCGGATTGGGAGTTGCTGATGTGCATGATGATGTAGAGGAAGTTGGGGTCGAGCTCGAGGTTGTGCTGGTGTGGCAGCTGAGGGGTGATGTTGTGGTTGTGGTTGTGGTTGTGGTTGTATGATGCGCGATTACGCTGGTGTAGACGGTGATGGTTGTGACATGCTCGGTTTCTGCCGATGTCCTCGTAACGTCCAATTTAGTGGGGCCTAGGATTCTTCTGCGCGAAACGTTTGAGTTCAATAAGAGGCCTTGGGAACGATATAAACGTCATGCTTAGGAGACTTACAAGCTTCGGGGAATTCCACGGCCGGTCGCTGTTGGAAGGCATTTGATGTCTACTCTTGGACCATTAGATGACAACGTGGAGTTCGGTCCACCGTAAACAAGACCAGGTTCTCTAACAGCAAGACACCCTGGTTCAAAGTGAGAAAGGGGAGCCGCGCGAATGAGTTTCGTAGTCTGCACGGTGGCAACTGGAGATGGGTTGCTCATAGGAAAGATGAGTCTTGATTTCTGGTTTGAAATGACTGTGGGTAGGCTGCTCAACGTGTGCTCTTCTATTCTAGAAATCAAGGCGAGTCTTTTAATTGATCGTGGAACAGACATCGAGAACGAGCTTTGAGAAGTAAGCACTCCACTTCCAGGTAGCGCGGTAGACGATGATGTGCTGGGCTTGGACGGATTAACTGCTAGCTGACTTGAGAGTGTCGAGATTGAGGTTTGAGGGATCTGTGTTTCACTCTCAGGTAGGCCACTAATTGAAGTTAAATCCGACGAAGCCACGGTTGACGGACTTGAGCGTGTTGGCGCCCCCATAGTTCTTGATTTATAGACCCCAGTCGAGGCCAATGATTGAATCGTATTTGAAGTTGGGTTTGTGGTTGTAAGACAATTGCTCGCTAGAACCGTAGCCGTAGCAATAATTGATTGGGTCGAGTTTGTCGTGATCGTTACCGTCGCCGTAGATAGATGCGTCATGATAGTGTCAGTAGAATCTAAAGATTTTCCGCCATGAACCAATATAAAGTCTGTCCCCTGTCCAAGCGATGCCCCAGCCGTCTGAGGGGCGGAAACAGCGACGACTGGAGGACTTTCGGTATCTTGAGAGCATTGTAAGCTATTCTGTCGCAAAAGGCCGGCGCATGACTTACATGATTGATCAAAGAAATCGGCAGAGACACCGAAAGTACTGCCTTCAGTAGGATCGAAAGCGTAAGAGGTAGAGGAAGTCGTAGACGACGGGGATAATTCAGTCGCGAGCCCCTCGATTCGAGGGATGGAGACTATTATACCCATGACGCGCTCAAAACGAGCAAGTCTGGTCCGGATGGAGCTCAGAGATAGTGAAGATCAGGTCATGCTCTTCAGTGTGAAGGAACAGCGGCGGTGCGTAAAGACCGTGGGAACGAAAACAAGTAAGCAACAGTATTAGGCATCGAGCAAGCCAAACAGTTCCAAGCTCAAGGATTCTGAGGTATTGTCCGCAGTGTTACGAGCCAGGATTCCAATGCTTGATCTAGCTTTCTTCGAGGAAGCGTAGAAGAGGCTGCTGGTAGAGGTACTGAATTGGCCATTCTCTTACAGAAATTGCTCGTGCTACGCGTTCTGTTGTTGGAACCGCGTTGATGTCGTTGCTGGAATGCAGGCTGATCACGTGCCTTAGACTGTTGGCCTCAAGTGCCCATGCACGACAAGATCTTGAGCTCGATCATTTGCCTCAAAATCATATGAAAAGCACACGAACATAGCTGAATTAGAATATGCAATTTATGTGATTGGGGCATCTCAACGTTGGGGCTAGCAGGCCTGAAGAGGCACACTCTCGTACCCTAGCGCCACGAGGAAATGCTCTGGCTCTGACAGAGAGCCACTTGGTGAAACTCGTGGCTAACATTCCATGGTTTTTTTGTCATTGTAGGGCCCAATAGGGACTCACTAACCCACAGACCCATCGCGGCAAAACGAAGAGCGAGCTTTTGAGCAAGGATCTCAAAACTTTATTCGATTGTTCTAGATCATTTCACGCACATTCCTCTTTAAAATGATGTTTGCGTTTGCTGTGAAATTCTTTGTTAGTCATGTGGTCTTATACCCATGGGCCCGCTCCATAATTCATACATGCCTCCAACCACTCATCCCCTGGACCTATTTTGAACCTTCTCAGCGACCCTTTCTCACATTGCCTTCGCAGGAATACGGGGAAGCATCGCATCAGAAGTAAAAGCTATCATGTCTCCCCGACCAGGATACTGCTACCTAGTGGTCGTCACGGAATCCTCCCGTTTCCATCCTGACCCTGAGGACGAAGAAGCTATTGTCGCTCTCCACAAGACCACGCGCATTGAGCAGGTCATCTTCTCCCGTGATCTTGCCAACACGTTAGCAAAAGAGTACTTCATCCGGCAACACTGCGAATCTCTCAGCGACAGTAACGAAGATGACTTCGGTTACCCAACGCCAAGAGCACGCCGATGGGGGATTTGGGCGCGGAACAACACCACCAAATGTACGATCTCTGAAGAGGAGAAGCGCGCCAGGATTGAGGTCATACTTGGAAGTGGGTCGGACAGGACGGAATTCTTGGTCGAGGTTTTGAGAGAGGAGATCTGGGATGCGAACGGGCCATTGGCCAGAGATGATCGGGTAGGTCGCATTTGCAAGATCGAAAGTCGATGACAAAGTTGATTAAAATTTGTGCAGGATCCTGATGTCTGAGAACGATGAGCATCAAAGACCACTAAGAGATTGTAGAATGTGGGTGTGTCAGATGGACTCGATACTTGCCGGCTCGATGCGGTTCGTAGCCAGCGAGACCTGATACAATGCGAGAAGAGTTGTTCCTGTATCGAATTTACCACGCTTGTTCGCATAATTGTAGTTCGACAGATTGATTTTTCCAGCTCCCAGTTCGAGTAGTGCTTGGACAACATCACCTTGCCTATGCGTTAGTGCTTCAGAAATCGAACTTTTTTCACCACAAAGACAGTTTGGATCCATCCCTGATTTATGATCATACGTACTATAGTCACATAGCCCAATGGAGCAACGTAGCAAAATGCCATTTGACCAACCTCTTTGTCGCACCGCAACATATCTGTCCTCTCAAGCAAGACCCGCACCACATCAGCATGCCCATACATACTTGCCGCGATCAAAGGATTCCGAATCTTCCACTTATAGGTAAAGATGTTCGTGCGCACCGTGATCGAGAAAAGCCTGCCCAGTGCATCGGAATCCACGTCTCATTGCTTCGAACAATGCTGTCCCTCGTCTTCTGCCATGATGACAATTCGAGGCCTCGTCCTAGAAGGAGCCTGACGACTCGTTCGTGGCTATGCGAAGCGGCTAGCTTGAGAGGGGCTACCATACCAAAATATTTATACCCAGTGTAATTCACATCAGCTCCGTTGTTAAGGCCGTAAGAACGAGTTCTCGGTGGCCGTGATGAGCAGCGTGTTCCAGAATTCAGCCCTGAAGCGTTTGTGAAGGCTCCACTTGGCACTTCTCAATCATAAGCCGTGCGAGGTCCGAATAGCCCCTACGAACTGCGTGTAAGACCAGATCCTCGAGTTCGTGACCTGCCATGTAAGATAAAGTGGGGCTTGAGTAACGCCTTAAATTCATGAGTAAGAAGATGACCTCCTCGGCAAGAATGGTGCTCTTGTATGCTTCGCGACAGACTACAGGAAATTTAACAATCGTACAGATTATCACCAGCGTATACAGACCGAGGCATTGATAGGAGACGAGCCAACTTTCCCAATTGGTTCGCCTGATGCCGGTGCAGAAAACCATGGACTCACGCCAACAATCAAATGCCGACACAGTAACGGGGTCAGCATTCCCAGCAACCAAGAAACCGGAGTCTGCGCGAGCTACAGAAATTCAACTCTCTCAACGCAACTGCTACAAAGCGGTCAGTGGTTCCCTCTGTGCTTCTACTCCTAGCGCCTCTTTGACTTGGATATTTTTCAGGAAGCGCGTTGGAGTCGGGGCGAGATTGCCAGGGATTGGCTCACTTCTTATGTGGGAAGCAGTAACGGTGTCAATTTGTTGGTAGTGTGCGGTCATGCTCCCCAGAAGTCAGAGAAATTGATATGCGCTACTTTTTCTAATTGAGTCCTCGTATTCCACCTGTCTGATCCATCTTTTGATCGGGTTGAACTTGGCCAGGTTGACCCGCTAAGCATTGCCATCGCTTCGGTCTTCTATCCCCTGCTGAATCGGCCGTCTTTCCAGCCTGTAAAATAGTTCCCTCATCTCCTTGTTACTCTGAAATTTCTCACTCAATTTTTTCCTCATCTCGGCCGTGAACTCTACAGTTTTTCCATATTCAATCAGGACGTAAACCGTTTTCCTTATATCTTCGTAACGACTCTTCGGGTGCCGCTCTGACAAACACATCATCAGATCCGCCTGAGTGATTTCAAGAGTCGGGTCATGCTCGAACAGAGTCCTCACGAATGATTCCGCGCCGAATTCGCACGTGATGGCTGCACGAACGACAGGTGGCGTGATCTTGACCGACTTGTCATGCTTCAGTAATTGTGGCACAAGCCTTGTACGCCGAAATTTATCTCGTTCTGCTGCCTGTTCCAGAATGTGGGAGCTGATCGTTTGCTCTTTACTTCGTCGCTGGAGGAGCACCTCCATTTCATCTGTGCCTCCTGCAGCTTCCAGCATCTCATCAGTGATCTTGATTTCAAGATTCTGATCTAGGAGCAATTTCAAGACGGTTCCATCAGAGGCGAGGGGAAATGTGTATCTCACGGCTGCCATGACCGTGGCTTCAGTGACAGGGGCTTTAGGATCATGTGTCAGCAGCATTTTCACGAGCCTGATATCTTGTTTGGCCGCACAGTCCAGAATATCCGCTGTCACTTGACATAAAGGCTCGTGTTTCAGCAGCATCTCCATTGCGTCAACTTTGTTTGCAGCTTTGAGCATAGCTGGAGTTGTTCCGAGTCCTCCGTCATGCGTAAGCAATAGCTGTAAAGTCTCACCGCTGGCCGTAGATCTTCTGTTGTAGTTCTGGATGGCCTTGACAATGACTACCTCTGCCGCAACCGCAGACTGATCGTGGCTGAGGAAGAGGCTCATAAAAAATTGCCCGTCGCTCGAGTACTCCCATGACACAGCAGCTAGAAGGTCACACTCCCTGATCTGGACCTTCGGTTCGTGACGCAACAATAACTCAACTATTGCACGCTGCCTCTTAGGTGATATGGGACCTGTGTCTCGGTTCACGCCGCAGGATGCAGCTGCAGCCAGTGCGGATCCATGCTTGTCATTATAAGCATTGATGTCCGCACCGTGGTCGAGAAGGCTCTGAGTCAATTTCTTGCTCCCATGCGCGCATGCACAGTGCAAGGCAAAACCATGCTCTGGCGAACAATGATTGGCGTCAATGCCTCGATCCAAGAGAAGTTCGACGATAATTGGATGATTCCCTTTTATGCCAGCGATCAGTGGACTTCCGAAATAACCCCCGAAGATGTTGATGTCCTCTATCTTCTCGAGCAACTGACGGACAATGACCTCACTACCCATGTATGATGCAAGGTGTAAGGCATTGCCGAAGCTTCTTATGGTCGTGTCCACCTCTGCGTCTGCATCGAACAAGCTTCTAATAATGTGCTCGCAGTCTGAAACTTCTTTATACCCCGGCTTTGGTAGACTCCCCGTTTTACCAATAGAGCAAATATCAAACAACGGTCCTGGAAGAGGAAGCTGCTTTGCAAGGGACTGGCAGGACTTGGACTGCGACCGGCTCCGGAGAAAAGTTGCCATAGATCCTTCCAGCGCTGCTATCAACGGACTTCCATATTTCGTACTGCGGAGCATGACAGTAGCACCTCGATCGATGAGAAATTGCACAGTATCTGGTCTCGAGTGACTTGCTGCAACATGCAACAGGGGAGCATCATTGCCATCGTCTTCGTTAACGTGGATGCCTTTGTCAACAAGCATTTTAACCGCTTCCAGCACTCCTGCTGAGCAAGCCTGGCGAAGCATCTCGAAGGACGGAGGCACGCCGTGTTCCAACAGAAGACAAGCCATGTCATCGTTACCACCCTTCATTACTGCAGAAAGAGCTTCGCCGCAAACTTCTGCTTCATATTGAGTGCCAGACAGGGTTTCGAGCAACAACTCAATTACCATGTGTTGGCGGCTGTTGCATGCTTCTGCAAGTGCATTACCTTCGGTGGGAGGACCACCAATGGTCGCCCCTGCGCTCAGCAATTCTTTGACAATCTCGAGCTTGCAATCCTCCGTTACTTCCAATAGTGGTGTGACATGAACGGCATGTTGGACCTTTTTTCCACAAATCGCAGCCATCAAAGGAGTTTTAGACGACCCATTTGTCTTTTCGATATCTGCCCCGTGGTCCAGCAGGAGTCGGACCATAGAGAGATGACCTGCCGCGCAAGCTGCATGCAGAGGAGTTGCTTCCTCATATTGAATGGAGTGATAGTAATGGGACTTAGTTCCTGAGACATTGACATCAACACCACTAGCAAGAAGGAGCTCAACCAAGGTCGGGTCTCCATTTTCACATGCTGAGACCAAGATATGCTGTTGGTTTTGCATCTCTGTGTTCATACTAGCTCCAGCAACGAGGAGAGTCTTGAAGATTGCATGATTCCTCGACTTCAGCGCTAGGTGTAATATAGACTCTCTCTTATCTTTGTAGCGGAGGTTGACATCAGCGCCATGGGCGATCAGACTACAAACCAGCTCTTCGTGACCTCCAAGTACAGCAGCACGCAAAGCAGTACCATGGACCCCATGGAGGATGTTGACGTCGGCACCAGAATTCAAAAGTCGTTCGACGATCTCGATGTTGCCAACACGAGAGGCAGCCTGCAATGCAGTCCCATAATAATATCCCAAACCATTTACGTCCATGCCACGCTGGAGCAGTAGTTCAACCCACTGTTGATCTCCAGCCATACATGCCATCTGGGCTAGAAGGCCGTATCGGGAATCATCTGCCTTCTCCTCGGGCAGATTGGCCAGCAAAATCTTCACAGCTGCACCGGGTCCAGTGTTCAACACGTCTATTATGGAAGCTGAATGCTTAAATTTACCATAAGTCTCGAAGAATGACAGGGCTTCATTCAAGGCTGCGGCTTTTCCTGGGTGGATTGAAGGTACTGGTACATTGGCCTCAAGAAGGGCTTTGATTATTGGCAAACCGCCTAATTCTCGTCGGGCAGCAGCCTGTAAAGCAGTACCATGATCCTTCGTTGCTGGTTCGATACGTGCACCTAATGAGATGAGTTCTTGCACTATTTGAACGGGGCAATATGCCGCAGCAATATTCAATGGCGATCTTTCATACTCGTCTGCTCCGTTCGGATCGGCGCCTTTCGCCACAAGCATTTCAAAAACTCGCTGCTGAGATGAGATATCAGCTTTTGTCCAGCTTGAGTAGAGATTCCGCAAGGCTTCATGGTCAGTCATGGGACCAAACCGCTCGAAGCCAATCAGAGTGGCTTGAAGTGCACTTAGTTTTCGTGTATTTCCGTCCTTTTGGTAAAACAAGTCATCGTCAAGAAGTTGATTGCCTCCGCTGGTGTATCGTAATTGTTCTACGACAATATTGACGTCGGCACCTTTCCCAATCAAATATTCAACTACCTCTTTATGACCGTTTCTCGAAGCGACTTGCAAACATTGGCTGACTGTCTTTTCAAAGGACTTTGTTGGCCTGATTTGTTCGATCAATGGAGGTAGGATATCCGCGAAACCATTCCCAGACACTTCGATGACGGTCGTGGGATCTACAACGAGGTCATGATGGTCAGGGTGCTCTTCCAACCAATACACCACAAGTTGCCGGTCATGCTTCAGTGCGGCTTGGCTGAGACCGCTGGAATAATGCTGGATCCCGAGTACCTTCTTCGTATCATGCTTGAGAACTAGTTGTAGAGCTTCTTCACTCCCCCAAGCACAGACTGAGTTTAGAGTCTTTGTCAGCTCCGCTAAGTCAACATCGGAATTACTCTCAAGTAGAGCCTCCATAACATCAAAGTTGCGATTTTCAGCAGCGGTGGCCAATGCCTCTCCTTGCAAGTGACGAGAAGCAACATCTGTACATCGTTGGGCCACTAAATCTTGTCCTCGTCTGAAAATTGGCAAGTGACCTCCTCGGCTGCCTGAGTTCAATATCGCGCGCGCGGTTGAATCACAATCATAAGTCTCCTATAAATTTGTCAGCCTATTGAGTGTGTTGATATGTGCTTCAGCACTGGCTTCTGGGAAAAGCGGAGTATGTAGACCGACGCACTTGAGAATAGATGTCGAGGTTCGAGCCTTTCGCAGCAGGGCGACTGATGCGCAAAGTCTCGACTCGGGCTAATCCGAGCCTATCTTCATGATCTATGAGTAAGTTCACCACCGTCAGATGCCCCTTCAATGCTGCAGCTTCAAGGGCAGCCTTCAAACCTTTCACTTCTATTCGGTCAGAAAGCAGTTGGCTGACCACCTTTTCATGCCCATTCTCGCATGCCTCTCTGAAGGCTGCAACAACTTCTGATTCTGCAATATCTATCATATCGAGTTGGCTGAGGAGCAGCTCGACCACGGTAACATGGCCATTTGCAGCCGCCGCGCGCAAAGCATAATTCTCTTCACCGTCATATGGGTACCCAAGCCGTTGGCGATACGGCTTTATTAGATCCAGCTCGGAAGTTACGGCTCCTCGCATTTTTTCAACCACGTGAGAAAAGTCCATCACAGAAGCTCGTTCGCGCCAATCACCTGATTCCGGCTGATGGTCCCATGTAGGCTTCGTCTGCTGGAGTCGACTCGGAGAAGCATCGCGCAGGAGGTTCCTATACTGACTTGGGCCTCCTTGCCCCGCGCTGTGCCATTGCTCTCTCAGGGTGTGTCGAACTTCGAAACCCCTCTCAAGTAATAAGCGCACGATCCCTCCATGACCGCCTTCCGAGGCGGCATGGAACGCGTCACGCGAGAACCCATCTCGATATACATCAGCACCAGCATCAAGTAGAATCTCCACGACCTTTTGATGCCCGCGGTGTGCAGCAGCCTGGAGAGCGGTTCCGTAAAGCCCACCCTTACTGTTTACGTTTGCACCATGGCCCAGAAGAGTTCTAGTGATCGATTCATGGCCTCGCATGGCCGCTGCTTGTAATGGTTCGCCGAATGACCCTGAGCTGTGCAAGCTCGCACCAAGTCTGAGCAGAAGCCTGACGGTAGATTCATGACACATGATAGAGGCAGCACGAAGAGGTGTACCCAATACACCCTCCTTGTTGAGATCTAGTCTCTGGTCCACCAAGAGACTAATCATAGTATCCTGCCCGCCAAGAGCAGCTATCGCAATAGCGTTCTCTGGCATGTCAACTCTCGGGTCGCTCAGTTTTTGCATATATCGCTCAACCACTCCTGTGCGGCCTTTGAAGATGGCAACTTCGACCGCTCTGCATCTCGAAGATCCAAGATCTCCGTACAGTGATGCATATTCCGTCTGCAGGAGTTGAACCACATCTGCAAATCCGGCTTCGGCCGCTTGTTGCAAAATGGAGTCGTATTCAGCTTGGTCCGCTACGTCGAATTTGCCGTCCAGCAACAACAATGCGACATTTTCGTGGTCAGCTAATAGAGCATACTCAAGAGCGTTTCTGGGTCCCAATTTTGGATCTGCGCCATGGCCTAGTAGTAGTTCCACAATACCGGCGTGCCCACCGAAGCAAGCTGCGTGCAAAGGATGGCCGAACTTGTCACAGAAAGCGTTGACGTAGACGTCATGTTGAAGCAAGCTTTGTACAATCGTCCTATGGCCGAACGCAGCGGCCAGGTATAACCCGTTTTGCCCAAGGTCATTCGTTTGTTTCCAATCATATTCTGTTTCATGTGCGAGATGACCAATGATAGGGGCAAGTCCAAATACGCATGCGGTAAACAATGGACTGCCGCCTGAATGTATCACGGAGTGCAGCTCTTTTGCCAATGCATGGTCGTTGGGCAAGATCTTCGTAAAGTTGTTGACCTGTTGGATCCAATCGACGAAGCCCAGGGCGATATCGCCTCCATCAAACACAAACTCCTGCATCTTGCCAGTTATCAAATCGTCAGGTCCATCCAAGACCGTGACTCTGCAGTGTTCTGCCCAATAGACAGCGCTGTAGTGGTGAAAATTATCCTTGGGAGACAGGTTGGTCCTCATTCCTCTCGGTAAGCCTTCGAGACATGAATCTAGGCAACTTGATGCCGCTACCCTATGGACGTAGTGTGGTGCAAATTCTGCTCTCGCCTCAAGGAATTCTTGAAATGATACGTGCGCAAAGCGCAGCACGTTCAACTCAGAGTCGAGAACAACCAGGTTGAAACAGATATCGATGATTTTGGCCAAGGTCATTATCTCTTCTTGCTGTGAAATTGTGTTTGCCGTTGCTTGGATGAGGGCTTCTGGAGATAGAGCCTCTTGCGTGCAAAGAAGAATGGAAAAGACTTGGATCGCGAAGCTTCGAGTTTGTTGCCCTGATTTTGACATTCGGTCAAAATCTTCTTCATAAAGTTCCTTCAAGGTACTTTTTGGGAGTGCTCGCATCGCACTTCTGATATCGGCCTCTGTCCTCATTCGACAGAGACTCTCAATCTGTCGCAGAACCCATATGAACCTGGGAAATTAGATCCCTGAGATCAACCGAAGAGAGTTTGGACTTACATTTCTCCGGCTCCAGCTACCAGTGCACTCATCAAGCCCTGTTTGAGATTATCTGAGACGACCCCGTTGAGCATTCTTCGATCTCGAATGGCGGAAGAAACCTCTTGGTGCACAAATTCATCCATGTCCTTTCGAGTATGCCCATTTTCAATCCTCACAGCCACAGCATCAGAAAGTAGTGCATGTATGTTACTGTCATCTCGACTAGTCACGAAGACTTTGACAACACTAAGGGAGTCTCGGACGATCTGGATCAAGGCCGATAACAGGACATGCCTCGAGCTAGGCTGGATCTCATCCACGGCATCTAACACTATAGTCGCTGGATTGGCCGCCGTAGTATCCAGAATCAGCTTTACACACTCGGCAGCTTGGAGTCTCGTTATTTCAAAGCCGTCAACTTTTGCCACCGCTTGTCGACGTTCATACTCTTGCAGGACTCTTTCGTGAATTGTTGATGAGGACCCATGGCTGACAGTCAATTGTCTCAGAACACATCGCATGATTTCACCTGGGTTGCTGCGCTCGGCCTCCGCTGAGCTCTTTGTGCAATAGAAATACGCGATTGGAGCAGGTGAGGTTTGTCCAGAGTTTTCTTGCAAGAATGAATCCACGACGGCCGACGCCAATGATGTTTTGCCAGACCCGACGATGCCGTGTAGCAGAAACATGGATGATGAACTGGTGTTCCTCCAGTTAAGGTATCGATCATGACCCAGTAACCATTGGCCCGAACCAGGAATCCTGCTTTCGGAGTGCCACTTATGATGACTGGAAAATGGCACAGGCGAGAGCCAGTGGAGTAATTGAAGGTATTGACTCTCTTGTATAGCCTGCACAGATATGCTTGAGTGGTCTACCAATCGCTTGATCGGTTCATTGAGCGAAGTGAGAATAGCAATCATAGCTGCGACCCCCTTCGCAGTATCAGTGTGGACGTCAACAGTGAACACCTCGATGAGCATCGATATCTGGCTATCGAGGACTTTGATCTTAGCCATCTGCGCGTCTTCAGGTAATTTGACTATACTCATAGCCAGACGGACTGAACTCGTTAGCTTGACAGATGTTATGCGCGAATAGATTTTTTACTTTTCGCCGAGCTCTGGAAGTACTTCCTGGCCTTCGCAAGAAAGGTCAGAATCTCAGCATAGAGACGAACGACCATGTCCTCGAGCTTATCACGTGCTGCTGAGTTGCGCTGTAGGTACAGCTCTTCCAGTATTGCGTATCGAGTGATGAGTTGGGACACAGCCTCCAGATTTTCGATCGTCTCACCGAGCGCTCTTTTATCATTCACGGCAATCTGACGAGAATCGTTAAAGAGGGTACGATAAATGAAGGTTGGTGGTCTTTACCTGTAATACAAAGCGAAAAGCTGCCCAGGCAGGCGCCGCATGGAACGTATCATATTGAATGGCGGCATCGCCAACTGCTATAAATTTCTCAACCCAGACGATAATCTTCTCGACCACGTCTCGGAGAATGATGGTTTCGCCATTGCGCTTCTTGAACGTCCAGCATTTCTGCGCGCAGACCTGTTTTTTCTCGCGAGCTTCTTTTAGGGCCTTGGAAAGTATAGTACCACGACTGACATTCGTCAAGTCAAGACTGTCCTTCAGCTCGACTCCTAGAGTATCCAACGCTTTGTTCCATAGGTCATGCGATGAGTTTCCACCGCTTGTTGGCCGGTCCTGAACAGGCATCTCAGCTCTGTCCAGTCAGTTGGAGTCGTCCTTGATCTGATACCCTGCTCTCAATTATTTGGGTCATGAGGAACATAAGACGCAAACAAGGTACCGCAAGATTTGGGGGACGAGCTGGCCTCTATAATTGAAAATACTTTCATAGCAGATTAAAGAAGACAACTTGGCCAAAACCGGATACAACGGTTCTAACAGCATTCAAGCGCAATGATATCCTTCGATGCAGTTCAATTGTGTCACACACACATTTCCGTGTAACCTAAAACGGATTCGACTGCTTTTAGCAGTAAGGATCTCCTTCGATGCATGTTAGAGTTGCTAGGATACAACTATTGGTCACCAAAGGACTGGGGGGTTAGTGAGTTGCAAATCGTATATGGTGTTCCGTGGCAAACGCATGGAGTGTCTCATGGCTATCAATGGGAGGAGACACGTTGCCACTGTAGGGTGTTTTAGCAATTGTTTCACAAGAACGATTCAAAGCGGGTAATAGAGAGGTTCAGTAACTTTTTTCAAAGCATTTTAAAATTTCAGACAACTCGTTTCGCAATACAGTTCGATTATTATTATAACGCAATAATAACAAATTAAATCTAATTAAATTTGAAATTTATGATTTTACGAATTTAATAAATTATAAAATTATAAAAATTATAATAAAAAATAATTAGATTATTTATAAAAGAAAATTGAGTTTAGTTTTTAATTTACGACGAATTTGTAAAAATACTAAATAGAATTGAAATTCGAAAAAGGATTACATTCTTTTAAAGAAGTTTTCAAGTCTTTTAAAAACATTAAAAAATTCTTAAACTCGCTTTTTTTTTAAAGTAATTTTTACCTTCGAACTTAAACTTTTAAATTCTTTAAATAATTAAATAAAATTTGTGAATTTAAATGTTGTTTAAAGTTTAAGAAAATTCTTTTCAAAAAAACTTGTTAATTTTTTTTTATTAGTTTTGATTTATAATTTTACAATTATATAATATATTTAATAAAATAAAACTTTAAAAATTTCAAGTTTTGATATAATTACAATTAATGTTTACATTTAAATTCTCTCATTTTAGTAAATTAAACAATCGTTTATTATATTTCAATTTATTTTTTATTTTTTAATCGCTATAACTCGTTTTATAAATACAATTATAAAAATAAAAAAACTTACTTTTATTAATACGTTAAATTAAGAAAATTAAGTTATATAATATTAACATTCAAAAGAAAGTCATTACGTTTTTAAATACTTGATTTAATTAATTAATAATTAACGACGTTAAATGTTTAATTTTTTATAGTTACTTAGTTGATAACATTATTATTATATTAAATTTTAAAACATTTTTATATAATATTAAATAATTTTATCTTTATTTTGTTTTTGTTTTTTTATTTTATAAAAAGATACTTTAACTTTAATATAAAGCAAATATATACGAAAGTTATCGCTTTTTATTTTCTTATTATTATTATTAAATTTAAAATTAAATTTATTAATTTTTTTTATTAATTTATATTTTAATTATAATAAATAAATAAAAAATAAAATTTTAAATAAAATTTAATAAAAAACTCGATTTTCTGAGATTTATTCATTATATATACTTTAAAAAAAAAGTTAATTTCAACTTTTGAAATGTTTTTTATACAATTTTCGTGATTTATATAATTTTATAATTATTCGATAATCGTCGAAAGATAATAAATTTCTAATTTAAAAAAAAGTACTTTCGACGTATATCGAATAACTTAGTTAATAATAAATTAATTTATATTATTTAAATTTTCAGTTATATGATAGAATATTAACTAAAATTTACTTTTTTTAAAAATTCAATTAAATATTTCATTATACTTAAATAATATAGAAAAGTGAGATAAAAAAATTGTTGCTATCGACTCGACGTTTATTAAATACACTTATTTTATAAAATATATTTAATGTTTATAATTTTTTTACTTTATTTTTTAAAGCTTTTTCGCGATTTTATTATATTGTTTTCGTAAAAGATAATTAAAAAATCGCATTTAAAGTATTTATTATTATATCTTTTTAATAAAAATATAATAAATTAATAATTATAACGAGATTTCTTCGATTTCAACTTAATTTAAAAAACGAATAAGTTTTTAATAATTCGTAATATTAATCATTTTAAAAAATCGTCTTTTTTATAATTTTATTGATATATAACTTTCTTTTATTTCTAATTGAATTATTTATTAAATTATTTTTTCTTTCGAAAAACTCGCGAATACTTTTAAAAAAAGAAAAACTTGTATTTTATAACTGAGAATCGAGAAAGTATTATAAATATTTATATATATCTTTTATATTTAAAAAGATATTTAAATAATAAATTTTATATTCGAAGAGTATTATTAATAAATATAAAAAAAAGAATATATCTATCAAAAAATATATAATGAATATCGTATATGAGTTAATTAAGTATATAAAAAACACGAGAGAATCGTGTTTTTAAGCTTATTCGCCAAGATAATATCAAGATACGACTAATTTTAAAATTAATCTTAAAGCTAATCTTAAAATTAATCTTAAAGCTAATTTTAAAACTGGCTTTAAAATTAATCTTACGTACGTTACGCGAAAGATTAATTTTCAACATTCTCTTATAGCGTCAAAAGATAACGTATACAATTATTTTAACACTTTTTTATAACGATACGTTATAATGCCCTGATGTAAAGACTTTTTTCCGCTTTATAATACGAGAAACTCAATAAAAATTTGAGAGATATCGCTTTAATATAAGAACTTGCTTTTCTTTTTAATACGAGAATTTAATTGTTATAACGATACATTACGATGCTTTAATATAAAAACTTATTTCTCTTTATAATACGAAAAGTTGCTTTAATATAAAAACTTATTTTTCTTTATAATATAAAAAGCTTAATTATAATTTGAAATTTGACATTATAATCAAAAACGTGATTTTCTTTATATAAAAAACTTAATTCAAAATAAGAATTTGTTTTTTTTGATAATATAAGAAGTTGCTTTGATGTAAAAACTTGTTTCTTTTTATAATATGAAAAGTTCAATAATAATTTGAGACTTAACGCTTTGATTAGAGACATAATCTTTTTTATATAAAAAGCTCAATTCAAAGTAAAAACTTATTTTCTTTATTGATATAAAAAGTTGCTCTGATGTAAAGATTTGTTTTTCTTTATGATATAAAAAGTTTAATAATAATTTGAAACTTAACGCTCTGATCAAGGGCGTGTTTTTATATTATTTTAAAAAATCCTTTAAGACTTGATTCTCTTATTTATGAAAAGCTCGATAAATTTAAAACTTTTTCCCTTTTTTATTATAAAAAACTCAATAAAAAATAAAAATTTGTTTCTCTTTTTTATTATAAAGAGCTCGTTAAATTCGAAACTTGATGTTTTATGCGTAAAAATTGAATATTCGTACGCAAGAACTTAAAAGAATACGATGTTCGATAATATAAAACGAAATGCCCTATGTGAAGGGACTTGAAAAAATGAGATGTTCGATGATATAAAACGAAATGTTTTATATGAAGGGACTTGAAAAAATGAGATATTTGATAATATGAAACGAAATGCTTTATACGAAGAAACTTGAAAGGATGAGATGTTCGATGATATGAGACGAAATGCTCGAATGAAATTAAATATTCGATAATATGAGACGAAATGCTTTATGCGAAGAAACTTGTTATTTGATAATATAAGACGAAATGTTTTATGCGAAGAAATTTATTGCTCGTGTGAAAAGATTGAATATCTTATATAAAAGAACTTAATTCGATATTTTATAATTGTATTTGAAAAAGAATAAGATATTCGATAATATGAAACGAAATGTTTAAATAAAATTAAATGTTTAATAATATAAAACGAAATATTTTATGCGAAAAAACTTGTTGCTCGATAATATAAAACGAAATGCTTTATATTAAAAAACTTATAATTCGATAATATAAAACGAAATGTCTTATACGAAGAAATTTGATTCGATATTTTTTATATTTGAACTGCGATAGTTCAATTCGTCGAAAATTACGAATCAAAAAAAACGAACTGTCGCAATATAATAATGATTTATTTCAAATTATTATTAATAAAATATTTATATATGAAAAGTGCGAGAATAAATGTTATTCTTTTATCGTCACAAATCGAGCTTATAATCTATTAAAAAATATATAATAAATATCGTATATGAGTTAATTAAGTATATAAAAAATACGAAAGAATCGTGTTTTTAAGCTTATTCGTCAAAACAATGTTAAAATACGATTAATTTTAAAGTTGATTTTAAAACTAACTTTAAGACTGATTTTAAAGTTGATTTTAAAGTTGATTTTAAAGTTAACCTTACGTACGTTACGCGAGAAGCTGGTTTTTAATAATATTTTAAAAAAATAACTTAAAAACGCACATTTATTAAAAGAAACACGTTTCGACGTTAAAAGTTTTTTCTCTTAAAAATCTCGTTTTATCTTCGTCTCGACTCGTTTTATTTTTATTTTTATTTTTAATATAAACGAAATAATTGTTATAAAGAAAAAGATATATTATAAACTCGTTTATATTAATAACGTTAAATTACGCTAAATTCGATTAAATTATATAAAATTACAAAATTGAAATTATAATAAAAAAATATTATAATATAAACTTTTTTAATTTATATTTGTTACGAGCGTATTTTACTCAGCTTTATTATTTACTCAACTTTATCGATTTAACGTAATTTAGAAATTTATAAATAAATAAATCTCTCTTATATATAATTCTTTAAACTTATTATTTTCATTAAATATATTTATATAATCTTAGATTTTATGTTAATTTTAACATTATAATAAGTCTTTTTTATATTCTCGATAAAGAAAATATATAAATTTTTTATTTGCTCAAAACAAGTAATCGAGTTTGATAAAAAACACATTAAATCTTTTTATCATATAAACATTTCACATTTAAAAAACCTTTATCGCAACTTACATCGTTCGAAAAAATATATATCACATTATTTAAATTTTCAACAGCAATTCAATTCATCAAAAAACGAATTTTATATCGTTTTTTAAAGATATTTTTCTTCGCTTCGCTTCTCGCAACAATTAAATAATAAAATAACTAATTATTTCATTAAATTATTATTATTCGAAAGATCACATTTGATATTTTATATATTCTTTTCGACGAGTTAAACGATCAAAAAACGATTTCGCTATCGTTTTTATAAAAAAACATATTTTCAATATCATAATTATTACGCATATTATAATAACATTTACCTTCGTTATAAAAAGCATAATAATTCACAAATTTGATTTAATAACGTTTATTATTGTTGAAAATTTTACTCGAAAAATTCATCTTTAATATTTTATTCGAAAATATCGATATTTTTATATAACACATTATAACTTCTTTTTAACAAAATATTATATTAATATCAAAATACGTTTTTTTATAACGACGATTATTTATATATCGTGATCAATTTTATTTTATATATGAAAATTTATATATTCGTTATTCATTTCTTAGCTCGTTACGATTACGCATATTATATATATAATTCTCTTTTTTTATTAAAAATCTTTATCGACAATTTCAATAATAAAAAAATTAATCGAAGAATTAATTTTCAAATCAAAAATTATAAGATTAAAAATTATTTAATAATATTTTATTTTCTTTCTCATCTTTATTATAAAATCTTTAAACATTAAAACGATCTTTTAAAATATATAAATAATCATTTAAATTTATATTCAATTTTACATTATTAGATTTATTTATTTTCAATAATATCGATAAATCAAAATTCGAGAATTGAAAACTATAAATTTAAAATAAGCTTTTTTTTAATAAAAATCATTATTTTATTAACGCATTTTAAATTAATTATGTTATATCACAATTTGTTAAAAAAGTAAACGAGTACACGATATTCAAACGTCAAAATTTTATTATTATTATAAACTTTTACATTATTATTAAAAACGTTTTAAATTAATTCAACGATCTTTATAAAACATCATTACGTTTTTTATAAAAGATAAATGTTTATATTTGTGAAAAACTTAAATAAAAATTCGAATAGTTATTTTCGAAGTTTTATATAAAATTTATAAAATATGTCGTTGAAAATATATTAAAATGTTAATTAATAAGATGTTTAAAAGGTAATATTATTAAATAATTATAAAAAACATATATAATAATAAGCATTAAACGAGATTAAACATTTTCATAATATAAAAAATATTTGATACGCGTTGATTTTTATTAACGATTTAATTTAAAAAAAGAAATTATAAAGAAAATAAATATATTCGTTAAACAATATATCAAAATAAGATTTGAGAATATATATAAAAATTATAACAAATACGTTATTATTTTTCATCTTAATTTAAAAAAATATCGATATTAAAAAGATCTTAAATTGCTTTATAGTTAAAAGCAAAATCATATATCAATTAAATTTATTAACATTTAACTTCGCTGAAAGATTTAATATTATTAAAACAATATACGATTTAATTTCGAAAACTTAAATTCGTGATTTTCAATAATTATTATATGTTAATATCAATAACAAAAAAGATACAATATTGCGCATTTTCTAATGCGTTTAAAATTCCTTTTTTTATTATCATTAAAGTCGATTATTTAGAGACTTATTATTTAATAACGATGATATATCGATTTAAACGAACACGCGACCCTTTTATTCATATTATAAATATTTAAAAAAAAATTATAACGACGTTTTAAGATCTCATTATCGTTATCGATAAATTCGTTCGATATCACATATATGATATTTTATAAAAAAGATTATTCAAATTATTTTCAAAATATATGCGATATTTAAATAAAATTTAATGTTTAAGATTCGAGATCGCTCGAATTAATTAAATCGCATCATTTAATGATTTCTTTTTTACTCGAAAATTAGATTTTATATTTTCATTTTATAATCAAATGCTCACATAATCACAATTTCTTTATTTATTAAAAAAATCTTTTTAAAATGAAATCTTATAACGTTATAATAATATATTCGCGACGAAACATTGATTGAATATTCAAAAAATCACGTCGACGTCGTTATTATCGTCGGAGACGAACGTTATTAAAACATCAAAAAGTTTTGTTTTTATTAATTTTTTAATATATATAACGAGTATAATAAACTTATTTTTTATTTTTCGAAACGCATTTTTATATATTTCGAACGAATAAAAAACGAATATTTTAAATCATTTCGAAGATATTTTTTTTCGTTTCGCTTTCTCATAATAATTTGATAATAAAATAATTAAACATTTTATTAAATCACATTTATTCGAAAAATCGATATACGAAATAATTATATTTTTTATAACGAGTCAAACGATCAAAAAATGACATCGCTATTATTTTCGAAAAAAACAATATAATATTATTAAAGATCTTTTCAACATTACTTTATTGAATTCAAAAAACTTTTTATATATTAAATTATAATCAAATAATTATATGCGATAAATCATTTTGTAAACATTGTGAGAAAATATTCGATTTCAAAAATAAGTTTTATAATTATTCGAAGTCACGAATATTAAAAGTTATTTTTTTTCGTTATCAAAAACGTAATATTTTATAAATCTAATTTAACGCAATTTTTTATCTTTAAAAGAAATATTATAAGCGATGCGGATATCGTTTTCAAAAAGGCGAAAATAAAATATTTTACATATATCATAATAATATCTATTTTCGCTGCAAAGATTTTAACGTTTTATAATTTTAATTTATTAATATTCATTTTTATTGAGAATACGCAATAAAAATAATTGAATTCTTTTTATTATTAATTATTTTATCGATAATTTCGTCTTTTACACATCGAATAATTTTATTATTTTCATTTATTTATTAAACGATAAAATTATATCTTATAATTATTAATTTATATATGCGATATGCTTTATTAAATAAATCTCGACGCATTATAATCACATATATCATAAATGCGCTCTTTATCGTATTTATTTAAAATCTTTATAAACGATTTAATAAAAAGAAATGAGTTATTCTCACATTAAGCAAAATTTATGATTTCTTATTCGATTGTTAAAAATCTCGTTTAAAGTGTTCGAATTCGATTATTAAGATTATATTATTCATTATTACAAAGTCGAATATTTAAATATTTATTATATAATTATTTGATTATATAAAATTTATTAAATATAACGCTTTTATTGATATATGTATAAATGATATTCGAAAATATATCGTGTCGTTAGTTGACCTCGCTATCGTTATTAAAACATTTATATAAATTCGTACTTTTATATCTCAATAGAGAAAATCATCGAGAGACTCACATCAAATCATGCGACGTTTAAATAAGATTTAATATTTGTAATTCGAAATCATTCGAATCAATCAAATCGTATCATTTTATGAATTTTTCATGATTGCGATATCAGGTTTCAAATAATTATTGTGTCATCAAAACATCAAATTGCGTTTTTGATCATCATTCGCTCATTTCTTTATCAAACGTTTTTAAAATTAAAGTTCTTTAACATTACGAGAACGTATTTATAACGAATCATCGATTGAATCTTTAAAATAAATTATCGTCATCGCCGTCATTATCGAAGAAGAACATTGTTAAAGCATTAAAAAAACTTTATTTTATTGATTTTTTCAACATACATAACGAGCGTTTTTTATAATATTATATTATAATAATAACATTAACATTAAAAAGAGTTTATATCGATTTATAGCGATAAAGATCATCATTATTCGAAGGAGAAAATAATGTTATAAGCGTATTTTATTTAGTTTTATTGCTTATTTAGTTTTATCGATCTTAACGTGATTCAAAAACTTATATATAAACCTCTCTCTCTTATATATAATTTTCTAAACTTATTATTCTCGTTATATACATTTATATAATTTCAGACTTTATGCTAATTTTAACAATATTTAATTTATTAATTATTGTTATAAGTGTGATAGTTATTATAAATTCAAATATTAATATAAATTTAACGTGTTTAAATGAAACTTTCGTTTATATATATTTATAGTTTTTATTTATATATAATTACTTTTTATTAATAATAATATTCTCGTTTATTATAATTAAATATTTTTATTTCGATATATTTTTATTAATTACTTTTTAATATTATCATTAACGTTAATATTAAATATATTTATTATAGCGTAATATTTCTTTAATTTAACTGAATTGTATCATTTTAATCATAATTGAAATCATAGTTCACTTCAATTTCAAGCGTAAAGAAATGATCAAGTATCACAACCTCATCTCACGCAACATTACATGCTACTTTCGATGTTCTTTCGAAGACTTCTGCACTCAAGTACCTTGACAAAATCCTGACTTCTGATTGCCCAGCCTTTCTGAAAACCCCGCATCCAGCTGAGGTTCCACCCTCAAACGGTACCCAATTGATTCAGCGCACGTTGCATAACATTCAGGGGGCTTAATAGAACACAGCCTTTTTAAGGAAAACCAGCTTCTTCCAACTCCCCCGCACTTCAGTTTCGAGCGATCAGCACGCCTCGTCTTTGAGAGGCGTCCCGAGTATCCGATCAGAGTAATACAATTTTTCAGCCTTGTCCTCAAGCGATTTCATTATGACCTCACCTTCTGTTGTCGAACGGAAGCCCACGGGTCTAGAGTCGAAGGCACAGAAGATCAGTTGCCTTTTTCGAGTCCTCGAACATGTATACTGCTTTTGATACACCCAAATGTCTAAGCAATGCGAGGATTCACCTTAGATATGCACGGATATTCTATGCAGCTTTTATGTCGACCACGACCCTGTTCTTCAAGAGAGAGTCTTATTCGAACGCCGGGTCAACCGGTGAAATGGAATTCTGCATTCTTTCGGTGGCCTTAGGCATAGAAAGCAAGGCTCGGGAAAGCATCTTTGCCTATGATTGCAGCGCTATGGAAGAAAGGGGCTCGGCTAAACCTTGGCACAGGCAGAACTGGGCGTTGCCCTCTCTCGAGGCGCAGTATGCATTACTCTCATTCGCGCATTCGTCGCATTGCTCCTATTGGTCTTCATCTTGAAGACGTAAAGCTGAAAATTACAAACATGAAGAACCGCCCACACTTGTGTTGAACTGTTTTGGTATTTCAGTTCAAGACAACCCACATATCAAACTATGCGTGCACGCCTCATGAGCTACCAAAATTCGAGAATACGAGCAGAAATACTCTACCAGCAGCGTTGGTAATCGTCGCACGCAAAGACTACAAAACTCACTTTCTCACAGACTTGATCTCTCAAAGATCGGGATTCATGGCGACTGGATTTAGAAGAGCGGTATCATATGCTAGGCATATTGTAATGTTGCTGTGATGATGAAATGTAATTGCACAATATTCATGTTGGTATGTAGACTTTACGAGTGAGCGGTGAGCCGGAGGACTCGAAGGATTGGTGAAAGGATTGCACCAAACGCATAAGGCCCCCAATTAGATTGGCCACAATGTCAAAATCTAGCATCGATAAAGCAAAGCGTGGGGCTTAGCGACGTGGGAGCACAACATCGTAGTGCTGGCGAACTAGCGTCCTTTCACAAGAAAGCAGCTGCGAGAGCCTTTCTTGCACAGCCAATCACATGCTACTTTATGATGGGTCGAGCGAGTTGGATTATGTAATCAAAATTTTCGTCATAAACATTCAATTGAGCCGTCTGGCAAGGCTGTATTTGGATGTCTGGTGAGGCTCATCGACTCCACGGGACGCCACCTGCTAACTTAAAGCAGTTAGAATACGCAAGATTAGAGTTCCGTTAGCCACGGCGACTATTATGATTCATCTGGCGAACTAGCGTCCTTTCACGAGAAAAGCAGCTGCAAGAGCCTTTCTTGCAGAGCCAATCGCCTGCTTTGATGAGTAAAGTGATGGTAATTATGTAATCCACAGATCTTCAATGCCACATATATCTTCTCCAGCGTTTCAGCACAGTGAAATCGGTGACTAAGAAACAACGAAACACTTCGCCTTAGAGATTCTTGGCCCTGGTAAGTGAGATTGGTTCGTGTCTAGAAATTCAAAACATCGCAAGCTGTGGGGTCAAAGGACGATTTCTCGAGGGTCTGCATGGAATGTAACATGTTAAGAAAATGATTCAAAACCAGGAAGCACTCCCGTCGCAACCAAGTCTAGCCGACAAGCTCCTTCAAATATTGCAATCGTCCATACGTCAAATCTGCCCTTCTGATACCCCCGCCGTCCAAGGTCAAATCTGCCAGCTCTTGCTTCTTTTGCTGAATCCTCAGCACTTGCTCCTCCCAAGTTCCTCGCATGATATATCTTGTCATCGTGACCTCTTTCTGTTGTCCCAATCTGTATATTCTGTCCAGCGCCTGTGATTCACTCATCGGATTCCACTGCGGCTCCATAATGTATGCCCGTGACGCCGCGGTCAAGTCAAGCCCGATGCCGCCGCATGAGATGGTGGCAAGGAGGACTCGGATGCCAGGTTCGGTGCGAAAAACGCGAAGGACGTTAGCACGGCTGTTGGCGGAAAGGCTGCCGTCGAGGCGGACGCAACGGATGGAACGCGCCCAGAGCTGGGGCTGGATAATGTCGAACGTTTTGGTCCAGGAGGAGAAGACGACGCTGTGTTTGGGACTTCAGCCAAATTCGAGTCGGAATTGAGATAAAGACAAACCTTTTAACATCTTCTGGAGTTTCGAGCAAGTCCTGCAAAAGTCTTCGTAATTTAGTTGGCAAGTTCTCGTCTTTCTTTGGGGCGACCAGACTTGATGGGCCTGCGGAAGCAATGTCGAGGGACATCTTGCCGTCCTCGTCGCACGAACCTTTTTGGTGGAGACGACGCGGAAGGTGATTACAGATCTTGAAAAACTTCAATGCTTTTTTGCCATGACCCTTGAAACATAGCGAACACCAAACCTCCATGGACTCGCCGATCCAGGGCTCGTCCTCGTGTTCTGCACCAGTCTCACTCGATAAAGCAGAGGACAAATCTTGACAGCAATTGGTGTTGGAACATTTAGCCAGTCCAATTAGGTCGAGCTGGTTGAACCGCGCTTGGGCCTCCTGCATGTTCCACGCTGGCGGCTTTTCCCCCAACTTATGCGTCTCTTTCGGGGTTGCCATTCCATGGTTGCATGTCAGACGAAGCTCATTGACCCACTTCAATGCATTGAAGAAGGTGGCGCCACGATTCTCCAGGCCGGCAGTCTTGAGGTTGGACAATGTCTTGGCTTTGACTCGTTGGTTGAATTCTAGATCGACGTGGTTATCTCTTCGAGGAGGTAACTCAACGGTAGTCTTAGGGCGTCGTAACGAAAGACAATTGACAAGCATCTTCAGCTTTGCAACTGAATCGGGATCGGATCTTGCTTTCCAATTCTGGATGACCTGGGTTTTAAAGACCTTCTGATCGTCAAACGGAGAGCACTGTAGGAATTTGAACAAGCTGAAAAGATCCGTAAGGCGATTCTGAATCGGTGTACCGGTTACAGCCCAACGTCTCTCTGCTTGAAGGGCACAAGTGGATCTTGCAAAGGACTTGGAGGGTTCGCGGATAATGTGGGCTATAACGTCAGCTGGATAAGTCTATCTTTCTTCCTTTGCACACCTTCGTCCAGAACAATCCTCCTCCACTTTGTCGCATGAAGTGTTAAAAGATTATCTGGTTCAGCCAACCATGTCTTCCAGTCCAGACGTACAACGGAATAGGTCGTAATTACTAATCCATAGTTTTCGAGCTGTCCAAGATACTTAGTTCTGTCCTTCCCGTAATAGACACAATATTTCAGTGACTCGGATGATCGCAGGTGCCTGAGTGTGTCAGCGACGGCCATTGTAAATCGATCTGCCAAGGATTTCGCAATTACTTCTGTAGCTCATCTCTCCACATCTGAATTACTGTTTGAGTAAGCTCAAAGACTACTTTGATAAGGGAAATTTCATAGCTCACACGTTTTGGGAACGACCAGCAAAGTGGTGGATGAAGGTGCAGATCCGGGAAAGTTCTGCTCTTCAATTTCGGCATCCGATGAAATGAGAGCAAGGATACTTAGAGACTTTCCCAAACCAGGAGCGTCAATAAGAAGACCGCCTCGAAATTGAGTGGGCCGAGTCATTTGCTTCATTCCCGAAACAAGATTCTGGTATACTGACCGGCCGAAAGAGTCATGCTCTTCCCTCCAAATATCCTTATGATGTCCATCCATTGCCCAACCACGTTCTCGTTGCATCATGAACGTCAGTGCCTGCTTTTGATGTTTGTACATCTCAGTAGACAGGTTTTGAGGCGCATACGCATTGCTAAGCGCGTCTTGTTCTGTAGCGTCTGCGAAAAGATCGATGGGATTCGCAAATTTCTCCGGTCCGGGACCGCTGAAAGTGCCCAGAGTAGCGTGGAGATCAAAGGTGTACATTATGCGATCATTCTCCGGAGAGAGACAATGGGGGTTTCGGTAAGGAACGTTACGATTGCAATGCCTTGGATGCTGCAGGTATAGATGACACTTGGCCGCAAATGTTCCTACTGCCTCGAACAATGGGCTGGGTCCATATAGTATTGCGAATAGTTCTAGAGGTGGCTGCGACATGGGTTGTTTGGACTTCTCGCTGTATCTCCCCATGCTCTTCTTAGACTCTGCGAACCGAGAAGCGTTATAGTCTGCGAAAAGCTGTATGACCATCTCTTTACCGAGTACTTCTATCATTTTCCGGCCTTTGGGATCAATTTCCCCAAATTCAGTCCTTGTATCTGTATCCAACAGCATGCCCGAGTCCGCCTCGGTGCTGAGAGGGGTCGGTATTTGATGGACGGCGTACCGTTCTGACAGCCTGAATCCAAGGCCGACGACCTAGAGAACGTAATTAGAGCAAGACATCAATTTCGGAATAGCATTGCATGTGTCGGCCTCAATTTGGTACATGCTTGACCCAGATGGGTGCAAGTTGGGGAGGTGTCCAGGTAAAAAGACGAAACCATCATACAACTTACCATACCGAAGCAGCAGATATCCTCGGAGGCATCATCTGTCATCTTTTCTGGCTCCTGAAGTGGTAGAGTCTCTCCATCGTCCGGTCTACCAGCCATGATCTGCCAAAGGCCTGTTGCGCAGGATACCGCTGGCCACAATTGTCTTCATCGAGAGGGGTAGCATGAAGCGGCCGAGTCTGCGTAGCGATATGGTCGCTCCTGCGAGAATATAAAAGCCTCGGTTTTTGCGGGAGGATTTCCGGCCTGGCCACATGCTTGGGGCCATGGCCAGTCATCAGTTCATGAAGAGTACAGGCGCAGCACGAACTAAACATTAATGAATACCGAGACCAGGCTGGAAGCTGCATGAATTCCTGACCACTTCACAAGAACCGGGCGTCGAGGGTGGGGCTGTGTGCATGCCCCCAATTATGTCGACGCGCATGCTGACTAAGCTAGCGCCGATACCAGACTTCTTACTGGCAGTCGCAACCCTAAAAGTGCCATGTAACACAGCTTGTCTTCATTGCTGTCCAACTGACATGTCAGCACACAGCCCACTAAATGCAACTCCAAGTCTTAGCTTGATGATGCTCATCACCAAGATCAATTAGACTCGCGAGGACTGTTTACTGCATACGAGCCTCGTCGCATATGCCGAGCTCAACAGCTGCCAGACCTCTTTTGACACAGCCCATTCTTCGGCTCATGACTATGCGAGAAGGCGATCACAATACATCTCATTATGTGTTTTGTCCAAAGACCTGTTCCTCCCACTTCTCTCCTAGAAGACGCCCTCTGCGACTTACCTGGTAGTGACGCCACGATAAGAAGCGTAATATCAGGTGGCAGACTGGACGTTGCTGATCTGAGAAGTACATTGATCATTTTGAAAATGTGCATCAAATCCCCTTAGACTCATCCATGGACAATATACTAGTGAATAGGTAGTAGTGAAATCGACTTTGAGTCAATCCGAGTGCGATGGCAACTGGCGAGGCAATAATTAAAAAAGCTCTTGACCAATTGAAGTCAACACTCACTCCCGAAGATGTTCGCACATTCTCCAACACATCCTTGGAGGACTTGTGGCGCGAGGCCCGGAAGATTGAGCAGGAACAAGGTGCCCGTCTGGACCTACGATTTATGCGTAGAATAGAGCCTTTTCTGCGATCTTTGGAGAGCTACGCTAGCGTTATAGAGGTTTTTTGCCAAGGTTATGCGCCAATGGCCTTTATCTGGGTACGTCGAGGGCGTTGTATTTGATTTCCTGACGGCAGGACTGATCTTTCTTCCAGGGCCCAATCAAGTTGATGCTGCTGGTATATATGCTGATCTCCTAACTGGTCATGACTGACTTATTGCATAAGTTGGCAAGAAATTATTCGAGTGTCATGGAAAAGATACTTCAGGCCTTTAGTGACATCGCCGACGTCCTACCAAGACTGGGCAGACTGAAGGCGACATTTCCAGAAGACACCAATTTCAACCAAGTGGTCGGACTGATCTATGGTGATATCATCGAGTTCCATCAGCGAGCATACAAGTTTTTCCGTCGCAAAGCCTGGCACGTCTGGTTTGCTTTCGATTGGGGGCTTTTTGAGCGCCGTTTTAAACTTATTCTCCAGAGACTGGAGTTACACTGCGATCTTTTAGACAAGGAAGCCGCGGCCGCCCATTTTTCCGAAATGAAACAGTTCAGAGACAAGCGCCAGCTTGAAGAGGATGCATTCGAAGGAGAGAGAAAATATCGAATGGCCCTGGAGGTTTTCGGGTGGCTTTCAGCAGTAGAAGACCAGCAAGAAGAACATCTCCATCGTTTATCTGATAATCGCCAACCTGAGACCTGCAGCTGGGTCCTCCAAGACCCTCAGGTGCGACCTTGGATAGAAGATGACAGTGGAGATGGGATGCTCTGGCTGACTGGCATTCCTGGGGCTGGGAAAAGTTTTCTTTGCTCTCTGCTCGTCGAAAACTTACAAACTCAGCAGCATATCTCTACGCTGTACTATTTTTGTAGCCACCAGTCATCCAACGGAGATAAATCTGCCGTCATACTGCGTACGCTTGCCAGACAATTCTTGCAACAAAATCCGGACATGGCGCCGCTTGTACATCAAGCATATCTTCAGAAAGGGTCGAATCGATCTGGTCCAGCTATGAGAAAGCTACTCACCCAGGTTCTGCCTACCTCTAAAGTTACTCGTATCGTCATTGACGGTATCGATGAAGGTGACCACGCAACACAACAGGAAGTTCTCAAGAGCCTTGTCGAGATACAACAGAGCGCAAATCATCATTGTAAAGTCCTTATTTCCAGTCGGGATGAGCCACAGATTCAGAAGTCATTGGCGGCCAAAACTCACTTGAATCTGGGAGAAAAGACTGTCGAAGGTCTCAGTCTCTACATCAAGGACAGAATCAAAGGGCTGCAGGCATCTTTTCCAGACATCGATTCAGCTGTCTGGGACCTCGCGGAGCAACGTCTACACAGCAAGGCGAAAGGGATGTTTCTCTGGGTCAGACTTGTGACAGATATGCTTAGCTACCAGACATCTGAATTTGAACTGAAAAATGCGATCGATCAGCTGCCAGAGGGATTGGACAAGGCTTATGGGGTCATACAGTCGCGCATCGATTCTCTGCGCCCAGTTCAGATTCGGCAACGGGCCTTCAGTATCCTCTATTGGGTTTGTGTAGCACGTCGTCCAATCTCCCTTTACGAAGTCGCAGACGGAATTGTGTTACACCCAGGTCAAACAATCTTGAACAGGAGAACTAGAAGCAACAACCCCCAAAGAGACATCATTGAACTCTGTGCGCCCCTCTTAGAGACGTTGAAAAATGGAGTCCTCGATCTGGTTCATTTTTCCGCAAGAGAGTATTTCGTCCACGAACAAAGTGGTCCTTTTATTGACGTTGCTAAAGCCCACCTCAACATCGCACTATCCTGCGTCACTAACCTGACGAGCTGCTTAGACCTTGTACCACGAAAGACTCAAGGGATGAGTGAAGGGGACCTTGAGACTCGTGTTGTGCAAGGATGCTATGGTTTGCAGGCGTATGGCCAAGACTTCTGGGCTGAACACGTTCTGGCCTATCTAGGAGAAGTTGGGGATCAAGACGCTGATGCCAGAAAACTCATTGGCGCATTGGAAGGTTTCTCCCGGGTCTGGAAGCATCACGCACTCGACAATGTCTCGCTTCCTTCTACACTTCATACAGCTGAAGCCTCAGTAGGTCTTCAAAGTCTCCGGAAGTTTCCCACGCTTCACAGATTTATCTCGGGCTGGCTCCACTTTAAGTCCGAACTCAACAAAACGAGGCCAAAGTTCAACACACTGGACGCGCAAGAACAGTGGAGATTGGGAACGGATGAGACGTTCCTCAGTCTGATTGATTCTCGCTTGTGCATGATTACAGAACGATTGTTGATGATGCAAGCAAGTCATCTGCCATCGCATATTGATGAAGACGACTTCAAGCGTTTTGTTAGCCGATTCGTTTTTCCATGCAGATTCCAGGGTTGCAATCATCAGTATGATACCGCCCAAGAGCGTGATTCTCACGAAGTATCTCATGCCCTATCTTTTCCTTGTCTTCAGTGCGATTTCTCCGGACGAGGATTTAGATCACGCAAAGATCTAGAAAAGCACACCCAGAGGTACCACATGTCCCCGGAGGATTTTGAGATACCGGATGATCTACACGCCATGGGAGAAGATTTCAGAGGAGGTCCAAACTCAATTCCCGGAACTTTCCGAGTACTCTCAAACCGATCTGGATGCTGGACTGAACGAGGTCGCAGAGCTCTACAACACGGATTTCACCATGTTCTAGCAAGATTCGAGTCTGTAACAAACGCTGCATTGAGAGACGCTGATGAGTCGGGCTCAAATAACGTTAGTTCTGCAAAGGCAATTGGGCCCAGACTAAGCCAAGATGCCAATGAATCAACGACGATGATGAGCCTGGACTCTCTTCGGCGTAATGTCGAAGAGCTAAAGTATGAGAGTTTAGTAGACTTTAAGAATGATCTCAGTCTACTATCTGGAGATCCAACAACATTCTCCAACGTAAGAGACAGACGAATTGACTCCTTCTGCGACGATGAACTCGAAAAGGCAATGTCCGCGTTCCCAGCCTTTGCCAACTTTGATCAGACAGCGTCCAATAGGGGGAATATTGCGGTGTTTTCAAGCAATAATACCGAGCAGTCCCAAGGCCATACCCAATCCCTCAATGAACATGAGAACGACTTGGCTAGTCCAGAAGCCATGTCGTTTGGTACACGTGTACCATATTGGTCACAGTCAGAAGAGAAGCAGTTTCCGGAGCTCTTGCAACGATGCGGCCGAGACTTCTCGAGGATAGCTGATCATCTAAAGACTAAGACCCCTGAGGAAGTTGATCGGTACTTTGTCCATCTCTTGAGCATGGGAAACAGTGAACTATCGGTTTCGGCGGATCTTGCAGATGCCAGATTGCAGCGAGAAGCGGGTAGCACTGGACCCAAAATGGAATCAATAGACGCTGGATCTAAGATGCAAGCGCAAAATGACCTTGCTCGTGAGGACTCGTCAGCTTTTTCGCAATGGAGCCAAAATTCTAGTGCGGGGCCCTATATTCCACAATTTGGAAACACCGAGATCCCTTATCCTGTGGTCCAAGGCACCACGAAAGCGTCATTGAACGTGGAATCTGGCGAAAACATCGATGGACCTAAAAGTAAAAAACGGCGCCCCCGGCCAAGAGCGCTGTGTCCAGACTGCCCCGGAAATACGGACGGGCTGCGCGACGAGTATGCCTTGAAAAAGCACATAGAGCGCTCGCACACACCGACTCGAAAAGTCTGGATTTGTGAGGATATTTCCATCGACAAGAGATTTCTCACCAAATGCAGATCTTGCTCAGCAAGCAGGCGCTACAGCTCCAAGCATAACGCTCACAAACATCTTCGCATGAAACATTTCAACAATCAAACATCACTAGAAACCTTGCGGAGGTGGATGCGAGAAACCGAGGAGCCGAATCCAAATATGAGAATGGCTTCGGCGAGGTGGATGCAAGAAACCGAGGAGCCGAATCCAAATATGAGAATGGCTTCGGCGGATTCTACATCGATCATCGGGCCCATGAAAAAGAAGCAAAAGACGCGAGGAACGACTATCTCTTTGCCGCCACTGAAGGATCACATTAAAAGCGCAAGAACTCTCCCTTCTATGATATTGAAAAAGAACACTCGAAGACGTTCAAACTCAGGATCGAGCTCTGGAAGTTTGTCAAGTCTTGATGATCATCTGGATGAACATGATAACACCGATGCGAGAGATGCAACTCTTGCTCCGCCAGAGGCTGAGTTGTCTCAGAACGACGTTTTCCTCGAAGATATCTCCTTCGACAACTTCCTTCCAGGCAGCGCGAATGAAGCCCACTCGGTCAATAATGGAGGCCCACCTCATCGGATCAATCGCGCATTGATCAAGCCTGACCAAGTCTCCAAGTTACCTAACCTTGATTCTTTCCGTAAGGCTGCCTGCTTGGATCAAGTCGAAGCGCTTTACTACGAACTCGACAATGGGTCTGCGGGTCGTTCCGATTACCAGGAAGCACTCGAAAGCCTGACCTCGCTTTCGAGGTTGTTGATGAGGAACTTGAAAGATTGGCGACGGGATTCGACGCTTGCGATGAATATCCCTTTCTCCTTCTAATATCCAAAGACTGCGGGGCCGGGATCTTTTTCCGAAGTTCAGGTAACAATATGGGCTTTGCACGCCTATTGATTGCATCTGCCACTACATGTTGCATTACTCTGCCAGAGACGGGAGAAAAGGGGGCGAAGATGCTGAAGCCTGCGAGATAAGATTAGGATATCACATACAAATAATGAAATCTCTGATTCTATCAAGAAACGGCAGAACGGCTCTTGTAGCTGCCGAGGGTCGGTAAAAAAAGTCGTGGGACTTGCCAAGGCTTTTCTTGGCGGGACAAGTCCCACGACTTTTTTTACCGACCCTCGTGCTTGCTTGCGAAAGACGCTAGTTCCTGAAGGGGGCAAGGCTAATTCCTAACCCAAATGAGCCATGAGACTTACATAATCTTCCTCTTCGTCAGACCAGAAGATGATTGGCTCTGAAAAAAAGGTTCGTGCAGCTGCTTGCTCGCGAAAAGACGCTAGTTCGCCAGCACCTTCGGGGCACTTCATGAAACTGAGCCCTAGGTACAGGCCCAAATAAAGTCATGACGCTTACATAACCTCCCCTCACTGTCAGACCGGATGGTGATTGGTCCTGCAAGAAAGGCTCTTGCAGCTGCTTGTTTGCGAAAAGACGCTAGTTCGCCATCTCACCCTCACCGCCTTATGAGGCTCTAAGAACGAAAGTGCAAGAAGCAACGTCACCACTTGAGGCTCTGCAAAGATGCTCGCTGCTTACATAATCTCCACTTTCATCCTTCTCGTCCATGATTGGCTTTACCAGAACGACCTTCACGGCTGTCTGTCTGCTTGTGGGGAAAATGGCATCTAGGACTTTGACCGCTGGCCTTCGGGACAATTTTCCCAACAAAGACGACCGAATCCACCTACCCATTGAACAGACTTTTCTAAAACGGTATTCATTCAGAAAAGTCGTTTGGCGAAGTCAATAATTGCACACGTCTCTACCATGCCAGTCTGGCTGAGAGCTCAGCCTCAGACGCTAGTATCTCCCCGTGACGGCTTTGCACGCTGTTAATTAATTTACTGCGGTGCATAAACTACTTCAAAGCTGTCATGGGCTGATTCTTTATCTTTATCTCCCAAGTTTCAATAATTAATTCCCTCACCGCTCAACTTTTGCGTTCAAAATCAGCTCGCAATGTCTTAAGGGAAGGAACCCAAACAATGGAACGAGAATGGGTACGAGGGAGGTCCATGAAAGTGCCAAAATTAATGAGGCGGGGCTCCTGGACTCGCCGCTCCACTGAACAGTCTTTAGGGCCGCGGCATCAATGGCTGCAGGGCTGCAGTTGCAGGACATGACAAGGCACGCCAAGAAATTGAAACATCAAACGTTCAAGTATCGGCTTCTATCAACGAGCCTGTTGCAATACAATATTCAAAGCGATTTAGCATGCCTCTCCATATCCTACATACTGAGAGGTTGACCGTGTTTCTCAAACGCTAGCTTTACAACTCTGGCGGCTTCAGGCCATTGTGCAGACTCTCATAGGACCTACCAATCACATAATGTGCGGTTGCCGGACCACACACTCCGAATTAAAGCCCTGCTCAAGGACCCTTTACCGGCTGGAATCACTATCAGACAGCGCCAGTATTGCGTTGTTCAGAAGACAGTCCGCAAGCACACTCATGTCGCAATCATCCTCTAGCAAGCTTCAGACCTCTAGGGCCACCTAAAGCTATGAGCATTGCTATCGTTCTGTATACCTAAATCCCTTTGCCTTGCCATCACCTCATCTCCACACCCACCACAGCTTCTCTCCCACACATCACATCACATCCATCGCAACAGTCAAAACCATCGCACTCCCGCCACAATCATCTGGCCCCCCTCAACAGTGCACCCGTTCAAAATACCACAGCTCAGAGCTCTTCTTTTCCCAAGCGCCTCTAGACCTGGCGAAATGCTCACTCCTGCGACACTGCGGCTGCCAAGTGGCGCACTGGCCTGTCCACAGGAACGTCTGATAATGCCAGTCCCTCGGACACCTGGCGAACCTTTCTCGTAGAGAAAAACGTTTCATTTGTGCACAGCTCGGCGCTGGGCAACGTATAGCATGCAGACCCAGTACGTGATTTGATCCATCAGCCCGGCCGGAATAGACGCGGCCTCTCAGCAAGCCCTTTATCTATTCCCTCCTCCTCACCCGGGTCCGAAAACAGGAGCTCCCACGTTCAACCTTTCAACCACCTCTTCAACTTGGTCCATTCGCTGCCCATGTATGAACACAAGAGTTGCAGCTTCACCACCCAACCCAGCAGACTGAGGCCAACCTCAAAGCGTCACCTATTACACACATCCCTAAATTGACGAATCGGCATCCCCGTCAAACAGAAACTTCGATGCCCGGATCACACCCGTCCCGGTTTCGTTTCAGTCCACCACACCGGATTCCGGCCCAATTGGGACTAGCGCATATCAGCGGTACTTCCCAAATCCTTTTCGCAGCACAGATTGTTCTCGTGTCTTTGCTACTCTCACATTCCTTCCAGTAAAAGAAACGTTCACCGTCTCAAGGTTCCCACATCATCCTACCATGGCTTCCTCAACCCCCTCTCCGCCATTCATGCTCGCCCGGATATTTGAGGGATACCACGTAGCAGTGCATGCAGCCGACGCCCGTCTCGATCCGCCAAAGAGCTATCTCCTCGTCCAGACATCATTGGTTCTATGCGCCGGCCTTCTGTGGACGATGGCCTATCTCTTCTATAGCATTCGGGCGTTTCGGGATCACAAGTCTGCAATGCCCATTTACAGCCTGTATGTCACAGTCTCCAGGGAAAGAAAGATGGAAGTCGTGCTGATCAGCGTCACAGGTACGCATGTTTGGCATGGGAGCTCTTCTATTGGATTGTCTGCGCATCCACCTCTTTCGAGCGGTTTGGCTATGGTATATGGTTCGTTGCAGACCTGGTACATGCAGCCATTGTGATTCGATATCAATACGAGAACCGGAAATGGCAGGCTACGCGAGAATTGTGCCGTGGAGTTGGCTTCTTCTGCGTCGGCTTCTGGACGATATCCAGATTCAACCCGGACCATGAAAGCTCTGCCTTTTTCATAGGCTTCGTCATCCAGATCTCCATCAGCTATGGTAGTCTGTACGACATCGTTTGGGGCGAGGACATGAAGGGCCACTCCCTTGAGATCTGGTCCGTTAAGCCACATGCAAGCCATTCACGAGGCACCGAGTCGCTGATTAGAGTCACAGGTGCGCTCGGGTTCTAGGAACGAGCGTTTCGTTTCTTGCATTCGTGTGGCGCTTGTTGAACGCGCCGAACAATTGGTCTTACGTCGCCAGTTTTTGGACTACTATAATTATAAGTGCCTGGATCTGGGGTGATATTTTGTATCTGTTTTTCTTTCTGAAGCGGAAGTTAAAGGATGGGAAGATGCTATGAAAGATGAATTAGCTTGCAGAATAGTGATGCTGCGGCACCAGCGGGAAGAGGCCGCAGATTGTCAATAACTACCTTCTCGTAGCTATAGCCGCGAAAAGGTAGAGTGCCATAATCAGACATACTTGCAGAAATTCACACCTCTTCAAAGTGATGTAGAAGAGCCATAGAGCAGTCGTATCAGGGATCGGGACTGCTGACAATCCGCAGACATGGTTCACAAATGTGGCCCTTCTACAACGGTCCGAATTCGACAATTGATACTAATCACATGTATTTCGCTGCATTGACTTCTTCATTGACTGTCCTCGCAGCATTCCACCCCGCAAGCCAAGATTTCTTGAGATCGCCAGAATGTATCCATGTGGAGTCAATAGCATCCAAAACGCGGAGGGCGGAAGGTCCTCGATCTTCCACGAGATATATCGATGGCAAGTTCGGATCCGTGTCCCGGTTCACTGCCTCGCTTAGGCAGAGAAGATGACTACTTAGCTGATATATCCGACTGCCCTCCCCTCGATCCTAGGTACTGTCAGTTCAAGTCTACCGGCGACCTTTGGTCGAGCGGAGGCAACGGACCTTGCGATCTTTTGCAAAATCTCGAGATCAATTCCTCAGTGGCATATTCGACGTCAGAGAGCCTCATAATTTTCTTGTGATATTTCCACAATATCAGTCGAAGAATCTTGATTGCTGCTTCATGCCTCTTGTCTTCGTCTGGTATTGTTCTTATGGCCGCCAATTTTGCGGTTGTATTGTTGACACTCCTAACTCTTGGGAGGTTTGTTTCGGTGAAATAGACACACCCGGTTTGTGGGATCTCGGGAACTTCGAAATCAATGACGTTACTTGGACGGAGTCGGACAGAAACAAGGTACAGTTTGCCGCTATCCGGGTCTATGCCTTTCACTCTGATCCGATAGAAGGACTTGGGGAAATCGAACGAGATTGTCGGGAAATGCTTATTAGCACGGGGAGATGTAAGCTCTAGGGCCACAGCGGCTAGAATACTCCTCTCCCTTGAGTGAAAGCTGAGCACGTGCGGCCATCTCTCCAAAAAACATGCTAGTGTGGACGCCGCCTGAAGAATAATTTCACGGTCCTGACTTTTCCTTCCAAAACTGAACTTGATGCCACCTCTTTCTTTTCCCAATCGTCCATCCTCGTCCTTTGCATTGTAGACCGTCACCTGATTAAACCCGCTTTTGCTTTCGGTAATGGAGTACGTGAGTGCCCTGTCCTCGAAAGGATTTGAGGCAAGGATCTTGGCAGCATGGCTGAAGCGTTCGGCCTCTTCGGTTGGGCGGGACCGCAATGTTCGAAGGGTCACATTTTGGACCTTGGCCCTGAACACGGCTGCAGAATTGAGCTGCGCTGTCCTGATCGTCTTGAGGTAATATCCTGCCATTGCTTATCACGCAGCGTCGAAGGCTGGTGTGGTGTGTCGCGATAGGAAGAATATTGACGTTCGAGAAGGGTTTAAATCGTGAGAAGGTTGTAGACCGTTTATACGGAGGAGAATCTAGAGACTCTAGCGAGCAATAAGAGACGACACCAGACGCTTTGTGGGCCTGGATGCTACCTCGTGACACCTCGGCACTCTAGGCGTCGAGGGCTGCGCCTGAATTAGTCCAGCGAGTTCTGGGTCAGGAGCAGGTGGATGAGAGAGCTGATTTGCGAGCTGCAGTCCTACGTAGAGTACCTTGCACAGGTCGTTCACCTGCCAAAGTAGCGTACTTATACACATGAAAATGGGACCCAGGTACGAGAGAAGAGACACGGTAGCGCAAAGTGAATAAAGAATAAGTCTGCTACGTGTCGCGGCTAAGCCCGCCGCGCTTTCTTGATTGCGAGATCATCTTGTGAAATTTGGAAGTATTCGATGGATTGTTTAGAGTACTGTTGACCAGGAAGCCAAGAATGATCATTAGCCGGCCGGAAAATCAATTGGCCGAAAGATCGACGACGTCTAGAAATGACTTGAGTTCGCCACCTATGACATGGCGTGAAGAAAAAGGGGTACAGTAGTACATGTACCATACACACACAAGCATCACTACCTAATGGATGTTGGAAGCCTTAATGCTTGCTCAGACGACAAAATTGATCAACTTGCATCTTGTATGTGTGCCCAATGACTGAGATTGCCATAATTCCTGTATCATGCTTCCCTGCTGGTGATTACTCAAATGCGCATATCTTGTACCCTCCGCTTTTCTTTCGTTTACAATGTCTTTTGGCTTCGCGATCGGCGACTTCATTGCGGTTGGAGATCTTGCTTGGGTACGTTGCTTTTAATTGCGTGAAAGCTGTTGGTTTGACTTCATATTAGAGACTCTACCGCGATTGTTACAAGATCGCTCGCGGAGCTCCCCAAGAGTTCCAACTATTAGTAGGCGAGATCTCCACTCTTTCTAATTCTCTAGCTATGCTACAAGAAGAAGTCAAAGACCCTGCCTCAACGTTGGTACAGGCTGGAGAAGATAGAGTACGAATGGTAAATGAGATGGTGTCTGGTATTAGCGAGACATTGAAGCGCCTCGAGAAAGTTGCGAAGAAGTACGAGATCCTTGGCTCCAATTCGAAACGACGGCAAATATGGGCCAAATTTAAATGGTCTGTGGAATTTTCGAGGATCGACGCGTTAAGAAATAAGGTCAGTACTTCGACGTCACTCAGGCCTTTGGGTCGTCTCGGTTGGTTCCTCAATAATCACTAGCTCATCTACCATAACACGGTAATGAACCTGCTGTTGACTTCAGTCGGCAAGTAAGTTCTCCACTCTATCAATCGAGACAACCATCATTGAATTCCTTAGTTCTTCGCTCCAGCGTATCGAGTCTTCAACGGCAGCTTTGGAGAATGACGTGAAAGCGATCAAAGGTTTCATTGTGAGCTATCAAGTTATGGAAGCGCCCAGCGAACATGCCATTGGAATGACCGACGAGAAGTCGTTGAATCCTTCAGTGTCTGCTATAGATGACGAGCTGTTCAAAACATCACTCAGTGCAGCCTTCATGAAGAGCGCTGAAGTGACCCAGCCATGGAGCACGATAGGAGTAGATCAATGGATTGAGTCAGGCAGGTGGTGGCTTCTCCGATCGCAAATGGACTTATACACAGTCTCTGGACCGAAAATGAAGGTCCCTCTTGCCGCGTATACTAATCTCGTCAAGGCATCTTGGATCCTGGTAGACATCATCGCATGTCATCCGCAGGTTCCCTTTATCGCCGCGAGTACACATTCGGAAGTTCAGCTCTTATCAGCAGAGCTCAAGAATGAGTTCGTGAAATTATCAAATTTAGACTCGATTGTTCCAGATTTGAGCGAGCTTGAAGGACAGGACCTACGAATTTGGGAAACTCAAGCGAGAGGACCTCTTTTACGACCGCATAAGGACTCGCGAAAATTCGATGAATGGACAGTTGATGGAGGCGAGCAAGTCCTCTTCCAAAGATTCGCTCTCTGTGAATTGCATGCACTCACAGAGTCGCTGCCTTGCATACTCTTGTTCCTCGTACATGGGGATGGGAAGTCTACCAGACTCGTTGCTCAGAATCAAAATGGCTCCATCATCATGGCTGTTGCCTTCCAGAAATCTGTAGAAGCAAAGGAATTTGGCAACTCTGTTACGGTCAACGATGAGAAGATCACCTTCACTACTGTCCAAGATGCGCATTTCCTCAGCTGCCTGATCGAAGCCACCAATTTTTACTACTTTGGCCGGAACGCTAAGCATGCGAGCTTGGGAGAGCTGAAAGCTTACGTACTAATCACCGCGGTCAAGAA
This sequence comes from Alectoria sarmentosa, assembly GCA_009733775.1. Classification (NCBI taxonomy): domain Eukaryota; kingdom Fungi; phylum Ascomycota; class Lecanoromycetes; order Lecanorales; family Parmeliaceae; genus Alectoria; species Alectoria sarmentosa. The sequence goes on from WOGZ01000039.1 coordinate 48,555, forward strand.
TCGAAGCGAAGACGCCGTTGCACGGCTGTTACAGATGACATCCCTCAAGGGGGATAGCCTAGACAGTGAGTCTGACGGAGGGCCCGCCATTATTGCCTCCACGTTAGCCTCGCAGCAAATAGCACGACAGCTGAATGAAGTAATTCTGCCAGACTCAAACCCTCAGCGATCAACCATCTCTCTTTTCTCCTGGGCTGTTCAATGTGGGCTCGCCTCATTGGTACGAATTTTACTGATTGAACAGTCAAAAACTGACGGAAATGACTGGCATGGAATGACACCACTTGGACTTGCCTCGTTTTGCGGACATGAACCTGTCGTCCGTCTCCTCATAGGCAGTGAAGCTAATATTCGAGCCACAGACAGCTGGGGCTGCGTAGCACTACATCACGCATGCTTCAAAGGTCACGAAAAAGTCGCAAGGCTGTTACTGAGAAGCGGTGCAGAGGTGGGAGCAAAGGCTACCAAAGACAAAGTCACGGCCCTCCATTTCGCCGTGCGCAATGGCCATGAAAAGGTGGTCCAATTACTCCTCGACAGGGGCGCAGACATTGAAGCCAAGAACTCTGCCGGCTTTACTGCACTCTGTGAAGCCGCGAGTCTTCACCACGAAGCAGTCATAGCATTGCTCCTTGAAGAAGGCGCTGACGTCAATCAAAGAAACAATGAGGGTATTAATACTATACACTTTGCGCTTGAAAGCAACATGTCAAACTCAACGGTGCGGGCGATTTTAGCTCGACAGCTCTCTAGCAGAGGCAGTATTCAGAGCTCTCCAGATGAGGTCGAGATGCGAAGGGAGCAGGTAATTCTGGAAGTGGATTCCGACTGGGCAAGGTTCTATCTCGATTCCCCGAGCGCCATTATCGAAACGCCAGAAGACGCCCCTAGCAATGTCGACTGCGCCTACAATAGAACGATCTGCATCACCAGGCCATCTGGCACTTCTGCCAACTTCTTCAAATTTGAACATGAATTCACGATCATCCACCATGAGAATACTCTCGACTTTTCGATCGGCCACGGCACTCTTGGTACAACACGGTCAGGCGGTTGGTTCAAGATTAGGATCGTGAATGGAGCGGAGAGGGTAGGACGGCCGACCAAACTTCGAGGGCGCAATTTCCAGAAATTCACAGATGTTGAGCTTGACAGAACGGCGACGGCGAATTCGCGGGATAGGAAGATATATCGACAAGTGAAAGATCAGTTGTACAAGAACTTGACGTGGGAGAAAGAATGAGACCACGGAACAGGTCTCCAGGGTACAATTCTCAAACATTCAAGTATGTTGAGCTTGATATAAGGTGTTTGTAACAAATGGTCTATTATGCGGGTAAAGAGGACTTTCACCAAATAGCTGAGGTATTTCAAACCGTCATATCCGACCTGATCTAGCATCTACAAACCATTCTCTATCGAGAAACACTGCACGCCGAGGGCCTTTCAACCCCGGCCTTCGAACTGTACGATCTCACTCCGGCACCAGAGGCTTTGTCAATCAACAGCCGCAATCTACTCCTGTATCCTCAAGCCCCATTTGCAGGCAACGGAGATCCTTCGACGAAGACCGCGACTGCTCAAAGCTCAAGCTACAGTCCCGACGAACGAGACGTGAGCCAAGTCCACCTCACCTAGCGTACACGACTTGTCCTCATTAGCGCATTCGTACCATATGATGCAATTTCCCAAAGAACCGCCTCCACTCCTCATCCGCAATCCCATTCTCCCCATCCTCAGCCACCCCCACCCCCTCCGGCGCCAAGACCCCAATGCTCCTCAGCATTTGTCCAACCGCCCCAGCCATCTCCGCATCATTGCACACCCAGCTCCTCGGCCGACCTACAATTGCACCAGCTCTCTTTTCCTCTTCAGTCACACCCAACCCCTCATTGAAGGCCTTCGGGAACAACATACTCCATATCGTTGCTTTGACTTCTGTAGTGGCGCTGGTGTAAGTCGGCGGTAAGGGTCCCTCAAAATGGGCGTAGCGAGCGGCGGGACAGATGAGGAAGAGGACCTGACTGGGGGGGGCTGCAGGGGCACTTGGCGGACGGACATGTACCAGTTGTTGGGTACGGAACCAAAAGGCGAGAGCTATTTACGTAGAAGGACATTAAAGGTTAAGACGAGAGCGGTGGGGTCGGGATTCTGTTGCGCTAAAGTGCTCGACATGGTGGATGCGTACGTAGATACATATTCGTTGGCGCAGAGTGTGGACAGAGAGAATGCAGGGAATGCCAAAATCGTAGCGATTCCTTCGGTGCGGGTGATGAGGAAGTAGGGATCTTCACCAAAAGTCCCTTTCACTTCTCACTCTCCCGTAAGTAGACGATCTCTAGTCTGTAGCTTGTCGATGGTGCAGAAAACCCGATTTCTGAAGACCAACGATACATATATCGTCAATGAAGTTGTAAGGTAATCAAGCCTCAGGCAACCCCCGACGGACGCTAGTTTAGTGTATCGACGGCGGTCGATCATTTTCAGCCAGCTATCAAACACGCAGCTCAACAAGGATCAGTTTCTCAATGAGTGCAGTGAATGAATGAATGATAGGAAGCGTATGGGATCTATAGACCTCATGGCTAACAAAAGACTATCTACCTACATAGCAAATACCTATATGTGCAAAAATATCAGATGAAAAAGGCATATGCGTGGAAAGGTACTTATCTAGAACAAGTCAAAAACACAAGTCATTCAGCAAGCAAGCAAGCAAGCAAGCAAAGAAGAATAAAAAAGTGAACGATCAATCAAACCTTGGTCTCAACCATGAGACGTTCAGAGCAATTTTCCAACCTCAGCTGGTTTCCGGGCTTGGCGGCTCGTGCCCGAAATTGGACCGTCAGGCCTTGCAACGGCGAAGTACTTATCCAGCCATGTCTATTCTGATATGTGTCAAAGTCTAGGTGATATCAGGAATCTTACTCGACTGCTCTATGGTACTCTGATGATTGCCCAGTCGCGGTTCGTCGATCGTCGTCTCGCGCGCTTGGTGGTTTGACAGCTCAAGATTTCGCAATTGCCATCTCACTCTGCTCCGCAGACGGAGAAAACAAAGTGAAAGGAAGCCATAACCACTATTTGTTGCATCGTAGCATTGCAATTGTAAAAAAGTGTCGAAGCTATAGCAGTCATTCTATCTCTTGGGTATTGCATTTGAACCTTTTTGCTACAATTATCGTTATACTATTCACCTGTTCTGTTCAGCAGCTCGTCAAGTCAGCGTTGTTCTTGCTTCTATGATTCGCAGTATTCCTCTTGAGATCCAGCTCGCTTTTTAGAAAGCTTGAATCATAGGCACGGTTGCAGTGCTGATATTGAATTGTGGCTATGACATTGTGATCAGTACAGTGCCAGTACCCCAGACACCGAGAGCTGGGTATCGTTATCAAAGACTTGCTGCCTCCTTTAGATGCGCGTAAAAGAGCCCGTCGCCAGACCAACATTACGCCGATGCATCGCCACAGAACAGTCTGCATCCTCTTATGCTATGCGTCCTCGCTCATTCCACGACTTCGAATTCTACGACATTACTTGCGCCCAAAGGTATCGCGACAGCCTCGGGATCCCTGAGTTTAATCCTCATGGGCAATTTGACATCTTGCTTTCTTCCATACCTCCAATACCGGTCTAAACCTGAAATCCCCACTCCCAACAACCCCGCATCGTCGAACCGTAGCCAATACTTCTTTCCAGGTTCCAAATGCTGATTCCACCCACTCCTCTCGTCCAAGCCCATCGTCACCTCCCTTTCTACCGTGTCCCCAACGCTAACTTCTTCCCATCCATCCCAAGTAGTGACTTCCATCTCTTTCGTAAAGCTCCCATCGGCTTCGCGAGGCGGGCGTATCGAGGCGTTGGGTCGGAGGTGCGGGTTTCGACTTTCGGAGCTGCAGATGGGGTGGGTGTAGACGGAATAGAGATTTTCATTAGGAGCAGATGCGGAAAGCGGACCGTACGAGGGGCGGAAGAGGACAGATCGAGCGACGGGGTTAGTCAAAGGAGTGGAGGCGGGATCAGAGATGTAAGTCAATGTTGCGCTGATAGAATAGCCAGCTTGGGAATGTGAGAGGGTTGGTTGGCCGGAGAGAGTGAGGGAGAAGTGCGGTGCGTCGGCCAGGGTTTTCGCCCGGCGAGCTTCGAGATATGCTCGTTTTTCGTGGCTTTGGTCGTGGAGGACATCTTGTTTGGCGCGGAGGAGAGCTTTCCTGAGGGCTTCCGAGTCTGGTTTCGGCTCGGATCTGAGGGCGGCGTATCGTTCTTCATCGGTCATGTATTCCCACCCAGACGGCTTGGGATATGAGGTCCCGTCATCAGCAGCTGAAGCATCGGTACTGGGCTCAGACATCTGTGGTCGAATGTTGCTGGATTGTAAGAGTGCAAAGGGCGAAAATCGTTGTCTGTGATGAGAGATTCGCAACCTGTAACTATCGAATAACGAGCTGTACTCTCAGGAAGCAATGTATGACATTTAGTGACCTAGTCTGCTGCTTTGATCGCCGGTTCTATGATGGTCGGTTGATGTTGTCAGTGGAGTCAGCGTTCATGTGACAGCTGCCATGATTACTGATTCTCGGCTCCCATAGCGGACCCCGCGATCCCAAAGTTGGGACGCTACCCAGCGACCTTGCTGCGCCCTTGGATGCTTAATGCTGCCGGCTCGTCGGTGTCGGGAATATTTGGCGATGCCCATTGCTCTCTGGGAATCATTTGACAGGATTATGGAGACAATCTGAAACCAACAAACCAACAAGATTAGGGTTTGATATAACGCTAGTCTATTTTGAGAGCTGACTCACCAGCCCGCCAAAGTCTATCGACCTATTCTCAACTTCAATCCCTTCCACCCTTCATCCCCCATCCTTCCGCCAGATGATACTCAATAGATTCGTCGTTGGTAGTCAGCGTAGACCGAACTTATCTGACTCTGATTTTGTTTTACTCACGTGCGACTTCGTTGTCGTGGGTTGTTTTGGTAGAGATTCACATAAGAGATTGAACGAAGACGCGCGACCGTCACAGCATGGTATAATCGAACCTGAAACGGTATCGAATGAACCCAATGACCAGGCTGGACAAATCTTCGCCAGCCACCGAACAGCCCTATTGAAATGACCGTTTCCAATAGCTCTCGCTTTTGGTAAGGTCCGTCTAGCGGCTGTGCCTCTCAGCAGCATAGCCCGGATTTGATTCGTCAACTACAACTGGTCACTTCCCTTGTTTCGAAGTTTCACTGTTCCCACGTGAGGCCCTTCAGCTCCTCGCTCCACGTGTTTCAGGCGCGCAGCCTGATTATCGGCATTTCTTGCATGAACGAAAAGCAGCCAATACTGATCCCCCATCGTCACACCGCAGCCACGTTCCTGGAACTGTCTCGGGACCATGATCTGTCATCTCGATTCGCTCCCAGGAAAACTATTGTTAAAAGGCTATCGAAGGAGCCCACGTTGGATTCTACGTTGACCTTATTGTGAAGCTTGGCATAGGGTACACCACGTCGACCAATGCGCCTCGGTATCATTGAGGCTCTCACAGTAGTAGAGGTGATATTCCTGACACACTGTCTGCATTTCGCAGATACAAGTCTCCGAGCTGAGTTGTGGAGAGGCTATGCGTCAGACTGCTGCTCACATGGCATCACGGGCGGCGAAGCATAACGAAACAATGGCCTACAGACCCTAGCAGACTCAAACAACAATTTCCCGGACAGATACAGGCATTATCATCTGACAACAACCTCGCCACTTCCAATGATCATGAAAACCTACGGGCTATCTCAATTGCGGCTCGGGCCGTTTGCCTGCGATATAAATTGTATGTGGCGGGCCTGTGCATGTGCTATGACAGGTAAAACTCACTGATGAGGTGCTTCAAGGCTGTGTTAATGGTAGATGTTGGGTTTTACATGGGTTGCTGTTCCAAACTTGGTCATACCTGAGGATATGATGACATTGCATTACCCATATATCTTCTTGATAGTCCTTATACTACGTGCTTTTTTTTCTCACATTCACTCGCATATTTCTGAGTGTTTTTCTTAACGAATCCCCAAAAAACAGTGAACGGTACCTTTGCCAAACAATCAATCAATATTTAGCTACGTTGTTCAGCTGCATCTCTTTCTTCTCATCATTAGTGCGGCTCTACACTTAGCATGCTTTCCCCTTCTCAATATGCGGCGGTAGGCAGCTTTTTCATCGGGCTTGTATACGCAAAGCCGCTTTTAGCACCCGCGAGTGGCGCCTCTCCTGGAGCTTTGGTTGCCCGCAAATTCGTCCAGGGCTCTCACATAGACGACTCCCACTACCAAACTGTCCTGACAGAGTATGCTGCTGGACAGACCATTGCCACCAAAGCCAAGACTCTCATAGATGAAGACAACTACTACTACGAACTCTTCATCCCGAGCAGTTACCAGAGCGAAGATCATGCCAACGAATACAACAACAATTTCCTTACCAAGTTCATCGCTCTCGGCGACGATCAAGACTACACCGTCACCATCGATTACATTGGCACTTCCAATGATCCCAAATGCCAGCAATCCTCTCAGCCAGGCTACACGCCTTATGCATATACTGAAGATACGACCATCACCATGTGCGACGCCTTCTTCGCGCAGCCCGCGACAAGTGCCATGACTTGCGACAATACCTATCTGGACGAATACGAAACAGGCGCAATGACGCTCCTCCACGAGTTCACTCACTTGAGTCCTGCATACTTCTCCCTCACTACCTCCCCTAACCCTCCCTTCAACGACTATGCGTACGGATCGGCGGAATGCGTCAGCCTGGCCAGTAGTCGCAACACTGCCTCTCAGGCGATCATCAACGCCGATAACTGGATGTTTGTAACCCTCGGTGCGTACTGGTCGGACAAATGTGGGAAAGAGATTGAGCCAGATGATCCTGACGAGGGAGTCTATGCCGGTATCGACGGTCAGGTGGCCGGCTGTCTTCCAGGCTCCGAAAATCAATGGATCCTATCTACTGGTGGTTCTTGCAGTCCCTCAGGGGTTGCTTCGAATTCGCAGACATCAGGTGGCCCCGGCGGCTGCGGAATTCCTAACACTGGTGGCATGAATGGTGTCAATGTGGCCGATTGCTGGGTGTTACCGCAGGGTACAACTGCGGTGGAGATGACCTTAGCTGTCACCAATGCTACACAGGTTGGTCGTGCTGTCTCCTCTCTTTTCCAGCTTTTTCTGTCCTAAAACCATTCGCGCTTCTTAGAGATTGTCTCAACTCTTGACACTTCCGAGATTAATCTTTGTACCCATGGCTGACTTTGACCACAACACAGGGTTTCTACACCGATTACAACATGACTGCCTTTACAGAACCAGATTGCAGCGGCACGGCGCAAAGGTTCTGGGGCCCAGTCGATTCCTCAGATCCGCTCATAAATGGCGACTATCTGTATCAGACTGGCTGCTATGATAGTCCGAGTGGAGATGCGTGGCAGAGCTACTATGTGTGGAACATCGCTGCTTACGAGAAATTGTACCCAGGAGGAGGGCCGTAGAGGCCTCGTTCCTGCAGTTGATTTGTTATCGACGAAGGTTGGGTTCGAGCGATGAGAGTCTACAGAGCAAACAACTGTCGTTACCGAATTGGCATTTGCATATTTGGAGTTGACTGGAGTTTTGGGCATCAGCCAAGGTTGGCATTAGAGTCAGACGGAGATAGAGAATGGCATGCATGTGCGCATTGAGGGCCTTTTGATCGAGAAACTGTTCTCCTATCACTGTAAGAATATATATACGAGGGCACCAATTGAAATAAACAGGGATAGTCATCTACACGGAAACTCATATCTAGTTTGAGGTAGTGTCCATCTAGTACTAATGGCATGTACGTACTGAGCCATCGGAGCACAGCCAACTTCTGAAAGCACATGTAAGCAGCCAAGGAACTTCCTACCAATCCTTCGCTGATCTGCTTGGATGCTTGTACCGCATTGCTCCAACGACAAACCGATTGCGGAAACAAGAGGCAGTGTTGTCACAGCAACAAGTTCGCCAAATTCCTCCCCTCCTGTGACCCAGTGCAAAGACCTGCTAGAAACCCCACAAAAAAGAGGCTTTCTTTTATGCAAAGAACTAGATTCATCTTCCTCTGGAAAATGGTCTAGAGAGATTCTCAAACACGACGCCCACAAGGGGACATGTATGTATGATCGATGAGCTCTGCAAGGTAATAGGAAGAGGAGGCCCGGGACTGTAGCTCTTGTGACCGAGGAGCGACGCAATGAAAATAGAAAGACGACGAGAGAAAAGGCGAGTTATTTGCAGGCCTTTGTAGGTGGCTTGTATATGTATGTTTCTGCTGATGGAGACCACAGGTTCTTAAAATTAGGAGGGAAAATCCACACTACGATTTACGAGCGTGGATTGAAGGCAACCCTGGCTACGATGACAACAATAGTATATGACGATGCAAAAGGAGACCATACCGTAATCGGCTTTAAGAGACAAATTACACTCCAAGCGTTCGTAGCGGACATCATTCGCCCGAGTACCTCAGTATCCCGAAGAAATCTGTCGCCGCTCTCCAGCAGGCACCCCACGTGGTCGCGTGGCCAGATTTACGCTTGAGGAGTCAAGACAAAGTCGGAAATTGGAACCCACAGAATCCTGTCTCTGTCGTTCCTTGCGCTCGACATATTTTGGTGGAAGGACTACGCGCAGAGTACGGCGCACAGACAGATATCTATCTACACGGCTGCCCCAAGAGCTGAGTAATACAAGGAGAGAGAAGGACAACAACCCCGAGGTCTCATCCTCTACGCTCGAGCTCAGGTTGCTGAGACAAGGAGGCTCTTCTGCGAGGTATTGATGACGAGATCTTTATTTATCAGATAGGTCTATAAGTGTGGTGGCTGGAGGGGGCCAAGAACAGATGTAAACGTCTTGGGTTTAGCTTGTCGTGATACTGCACGCACAGCAACCAGTCGCAGCTCGGCACTAGTAGAGTACGCACGCCGCAAATCTCAAACCCCGAGTCGCTGAAGCAATCCCACGTAGAAATATCACAGTGCATCATTGGTCTTATAATCTGATGAGCTAATGTCGTGAAGGTCACTCAGCCCTGCTCCCAAGTAGTTTCACAGTCGTCCCTATAGGGTCTCTGAGCTGCTTGGGTCCTATGTCTCTTATCCTTGTAGCGTATCAATTCCTCACACGAAGACATCTAATACTCTACGAGAAACAAGCCGGTCGATACATATTTCGCATCGTAGGCCGAGTCGATGCTATGCAACAACAACCACCATGTTGCCAACGGGCCCAAACAGAAACTCTCACCCAGCGCCTCCCTCCGTTCATTCGCCGCCCAACACCCCACCAAACACCCTTTTATTCTCCGCGATCTCAGTTCTCATCGTGACATCTTTCTAGTCGAAACCCCGCAATATCCTACTGATTGCAGCTTTACATTCGACCCTTTCGTATCGTACCCTGCTCAGACCCTTCTATCTCAATTACCATCTATCCAACAACATCCCATGCGATCCCTCCGCTAACGTCAGCGCACACTGTTTTCTTGAGCTCAAAAGCGCGACACATTTTCTTCGTCTTGATACCGATGGTGGGACTAGTATGGGAAGCTGTACAGAAAAAAGCAGGATCCCGCCCCCTCTGCCTCCACTCCAGGATCCATGATACATTCATGCTGAATATGCATCACTAACAAAACAACTTGACTCAGCATTAAACGTTGATGATTTGTGCGCCATTTTAGAACCCGGAGATATCGGCAAAGGGTGCATGGACTGAGGTGAATGCCGCAAAAGGCTGGTTTCAGCTCGAGGTGCATTTTGTTAATTGAAAAGATTCAATGAGACAAGATCTGAGATTGGAATGCCAAGCTAAGATAGACTACCTGTCTGATTGTCGTGTGCAATGAATGAGCGGAAAGTCAAAATCGAGTGATTAAATTGTTTTGAGGGGGATGGTTAGAGATGAGACAAGCTCTCGTTCCTCTATAGAAACAATGAGAGACTTTGAGCGATGGGAGTATCATGAAGCAATTCGACACGCCTTACATGGTCAGTGTTAACGCCTACTTTTGGAGTTATTTAAAGAGCTTGGGCATTCACGGAGATTGACACCAGTGTCATACACCTGTAGAGAGAGATAGCACGCACAATCTATTGACCTTCAATTGTCTGTTCATCCTACCACCTTCTATCCTTAATTTTGAACGGACATGCTTGGGATAATCGACAAGACTACACCATAAGCTGTTCCAAAAACAGAGATCATAAGCAAAACCCATCTCATGTCCACCTGCTAAAAGTCCTTGCTTCTGCATGTGTTGACAAGAGGGGGGACTTCAGTGGCGACCAATCGGCTCTTCGGTGCCATCTTGGCCAGCCCTGTCCTCTTGTGTTACCTTCACACTGTCTCCTCTCATTTCATTTCGGATTTAACCCAGCTCCTTTTCTTTGATTTGTAATTTTCCTCAACCTCCTGCTTCCTTCAACGTTAACATCCAACCCAGTACAACATGCATATGAAGATGGCGGCAGTTGCCCTTTTCACAGCCATAGCGCTCCTATGTTGTTCTCGCGCCTCAGCCCAAAATGTCTCGACCTCGTTCCTTTTACCGGACATCCTCTTCTGGGGATACCCCGAGTCGCAAGCATTCGTGGGCGAAACGGCCGTCACCGGCAGCAAAACCTACTACACCCTGAACTGCGGTGCCAACGACACAAACTTCTGGCCCGGACCCAATGGGTGCCCCAACAACAGTTATACGTTCTTTGCCGATTCCAAAAACACCCAATTCCTGATTCGCAGGTAAGAGACCCCAATTCCCTTCCATTTGTGTTATACTCTCCCAAAGAAAAAAAATCTCTCTCCCAAGGAACAGCACTCAACCAATTCTTATCAGCGTCAACCTCGGCCAGTATCCGCTCCCCAACACCGCTCCAATCGCAACTTGGCTCGAAGATTTCAACCAAACGTAAGCGCCCTCGCGTGAAACTCCCTCGAAGCGGCCACACATACTAACCGACCCTTGACAGCATCACAATAAACTGCGGCCCGCTCAGTCCCCAAGCACAATACTGCGAGACCAGTAGCCTCTACAACAATGAGGACGACGACGACAAGTCGATCATCAGCTCGACCATAGTCACCCAAACGGCCACCGAACTCGTAACGTCCCTCTATCCCGTCGTCTTCACTGCCGCCACCGCCGCCGCAGCCGCAGCAGCGACGCCCTCAAACGCCCTGGCATCATCGACCACCACCACCACCACAAACCCCACTCCGACCACCTCATCTGGGGCACCGAAATCCACCTCTACAGCACCACATGCCGGCCTGAGCTCCGGCGCCAAAGCCGGCATCGGCATCGGCGTACCCGTTGGCGTTTTCGCACTCGCCGGCATCGCGCTGGCGCTCTACCGCCACCGCAAACGCAAGGAACAACCACGCCTGAGCCAGATGGAAAACCTGGTACCGCCCGGCGGCGGGTTCGAGGAGGGGAAGAGCCATGCCCCCGACAACGGCGGGGTGTATGAGATGGAAGGGAGGCACTCGCCGATGCGTTCTCCGGAACTGGAAGCATAGCTAGCTAGCTAGCTAGCTAAGAAGGACGAGGTCGGAAAGTCTAGGTGGAAACGGCGCTGACAGTAGAGAACAGGAGTGAAAGGGAAATTTCGAATAGATGGTTGATGAAGAGGGTATTTGTGTGATACTGTGGTACTGATTTCAGTACTAACAAGAATAAGAGAGAGCATTGCCACTTGCTGATGATGCCCCTGACCATGGTCACACGCGTGACTCACAGCCATGTATATTGCACATCAATCAAGGAATATCGTTGTTCATAGACGGGACACACCCTCAATGGGTAAACGGCTATTCACGGCCAGTCCGTTGACTGACTCAATTTTCCTGTCGAAAAGTACATGTGATAGCCCGGCCCGGCGAACGAGTGCGCAATCATCAGGCCAATCGCAGCCTTTCAATTCCAGTCTTCCGAGTATGTATGAATAACATTCCAGTCTTCCGAGTACGTACGAATAACCTACTACTGTCCTCATCATTTGAATATATCTCCCCCATCTACCACCCCCACCTTCCCTGTTCCCCGCTCCCCGCTGCACACACACACACCTCAAGCCTCTATATTTTTCCATTCAAACATGCCAAACAGGCCCGGCTATCAGAAACGTGTCGCCAGCGGCCACACAAGGACTCTGTGAGATCCAAGGGTACTAGTACGTGATCAAGCAGCCTACTTATATACCGCGAGTGCTCGACAGAAACTCCAGAGAATGAAATCCGCCCGCCCGCCCGCAAGGGGGGGACCATGAACCCGCTCGCTAGCCAATCACAGACTGGCAGCATGGGGATTCATAGGTAGGTAGTTAGCAGAGAGGGGATTAGGATTAGGATTAGAAAAGAAAGAAGCCGTAGAGGACATGAGCCGAAAGCAACAATAGTAGCAGCAATTGTGTGTTTCCTTTTCTCCCACAAAACCCCTCCCTGTACAACATATTCATGAGAAAAAAGAAGAACCCCCTCTGTTGTTGATAACGGACACTTTCGCCCCTACCCTATTCCCCGAACCGATCTACTTACGAACAATGCTAATACCTTGACTAATGCGCAAAGACGTACGTACGAGAAATACCTAATCATTTCGCTCAACCAGTCTAATAATAAACATTTTCTCTCTCTTCTTCAAAGCAGGCTCCACATCCCATAGCCCCTAGAAAGAAACAATCAATCAAATCTTAATTAACAAACTGGCGCTCAATCCTTCATGTTCTATTCTGAAATTTCACCTTGGTAGGTAGGGAGGGAGGGACAGAGACCGGATCGAAATCGACCGCATACATACATTCATTCCCTCCCTACCTTCTCACGCGAGGACGACAGCAGACAGCAGACAGCAGGAGCAACAACAAACCCGGAGGCGCCCAATCCAATCCCTCAATGGAAACGAACCCTTCGCTCTCATACACACTCACACCATATCATATCAAAACCCCCCCACACATGGACATGAAACAACGCAGCGCCGATTGCCCAAATCCATCATCACCTCCAGTAAGTATTTCGTTCGTTCGCACACGCTGTCCGAAAGGAAGCCGCGCACACCCAGAGCATTAACATTAACAACAATACTCGCAACTCAGGACATATTCTCCCCCAAAAAGCCCTCATGGGCACGGAGTCGCTAGAAGAGGGGTAGGAGGGAAATGGCGTTGGGTGGCTGTGTACGATTCCCTCGCGCCAAATCCCAACCCGAACTTCTTCATCCACCACGACCACCACTTGTGCTCATCCAACTTGCTTATCCCGTCTTAATTAGCGATACTGACCACACACAATTCACCTAGTCCATGCTAACCCCGAAAACCCCCACTCCCTTAGCCCCCTTTCTCTGACTCGTCGATTAGGTATTGAAGGGTCGTATTTTCGCACACGTACGCAACTCGAGTTGGTTGGAGAATGTGATGGAAGGGGCTGTTGGAAGGGAAAGGGACGGTTGTTCCGTGGAGTATGTGTGGGGTTGGGGTTCGGGATTGGGAGGTCCAGTTGAGAGGAGTTTGTCGGGGTGGTGGCGACGTTGATGGGGGTTGGAGGGTAAGATTTGAGGTGGGAGAGAGAGAGTGGGGGGGGGGGGGGGGGGGGGGGGGGGGGGGGGG
>WOGZ01000039.1:62238-161563 GCA_009733775.1 Alectoria sarmentosa
TCCATGACTTTGGTGAGACTGGATTGGTTTTGGGGGGGGCGGAGGAGGCGAGGGAGAGGGTGGTGAAGGGGAGTCGAGGTTGGCGTTGGGTTGAAGAGATGCGGGAGTCCAAGTCTGTGCACGTGATGTGAGGGATATGACATTGTTTGGGAAGATTTGAGACGTGAAGATAGAAAGGTAGGATCCTCGAGTTTGTAGATGCAAAGGCATCTCCGAACGCCAAACATTAGTCGATCTATGATGGCCTTTGGCTGGCTCTCCCATGTACGCCTCGCTGGTTCGCTCAGATGCATGTACGTCCAATCGGATATTTACAGCAGCCACCCTCATCTTTGGTAGCCTGCTATAAGATGTTACACTTCGAAACCTTCTTCTTTTTCCTCCTGCCCCCTTTCCGCGGCCTGTCCCTGTCCCCTCTATCCAACTTCTCCATCTCCCTGACCTGTCGCGTCGCCACGTCTTTGCGGATGATCTGCCTGCAGAGATCCACAAACGCTTCATCCACATTCCGCCTCGCTCGCGCTGATGCTTCGTAGTATGGTGCGTTGTTCCAGGATTGGGAGACTTGAAGGGCGCGGGAGCGCGAGACGGCGCGGTCTTCTTCGAGGTCGGCTTTATTGCCGACGATGACGAGGGGGACGAGGGGGTCGTCTTTTATGCGGACGATTTGGTCGCGGAGTTCGTGGAGTTCGGTGAGGGAAGATAACGACGTTATGCTGAAGACGAGGAGGAAACCTTGGCCGGACTTCATGTAGAGTTCTCTGCTCGAGGGAGGGATATTAGAGGCCAGGTACGAATATGGGTTGGGTGGGTAAAAGGTACCTCATGGCGGCTGCATTCACATTAGCTTGAGACTTTTCGCATTTGGAAATTGGAGCGCTCACTGAACTGTTCTGTGCCCGCAGTATCTAATCTGAGTATCTATCAGCGTCGAGTCTCGAAGGCTGCGCAACGGGCAGTGTCCCCATACATCTCCAATATGCAATGTCGGCCCTGTTGCACATCAGCATCTCCCCGTCAAGGCGAGCTACCAGACTCACATCAACCTCGATCTGTTTCCTATACGAGTCCTCTATTGTGGGATCATAGCTCTCTATCCAAACATTCTGTACAAATTGTGCTATTGGTAACCGTGAGCGGAATGCGGGTATAGAGGCGCAAGTATGCCGCGTACCGGTAAGACAGCTCTTGCCCACTCCTCCTGTTACAGCATGTTTCAGTCAAGGATCTTGATACATGGGACAGTTGTCCTCACCAGCACCGAGCACGACTATGTGATATTCCCTTCTAGGTCACAGAAATCAGCGACAGTGTTGAGTGGGTGTAGAAAGGTGGCACATGCCTCTGCGACATACTGCAGACGCAAGAGCGCCGTAGACAGTCCTTTGTAGATTCCTATTCAATATCGTCCTTGTCTTGTTGTTGCTATGGTCTTGTGTGATGATTGATGATGCAGGCCGCCGGCGGTAAACGTGTAAAGTGACTTTGTGATGTCTGAGGTCTCATTTGGTGGTGAATGTTTGCGGGAGAGAGTGAAGAGAGGGTGGAGGTGGAGGAGGAGAAGTGGAAGAAGGATAAGAAAAGGTGGTCATGTCCTTGGCGAGAATGGTGAGAATGGTGAGAAGAAGAGGGTATGCAATAGACTTATATTTGGATTGGATCGCAAGACGCAAAGAGCAAAGGACATGTCAAGTGGTCTAGAAGAGTTACCCCCATTGGCAGATTCAGCGTAGCGCCTGCCGCTAGGCATGCCTAGCCCTCCGGGACCGGGACGCTGGGAAACAGACTGCCGGGTCAGCCTTAAAGGCCCCCAGAAAGACAGCCTACAGCAGGGGTGATTTAGCGACGATCCTGATGATCCTAATTCTGCCTGGCCATCAAAATACCTCACAATTTCAACTCGCAACTTTACCCATTGTGTCGAGAATTCAGAGCTGACTTCCTTATCTCTTCTTCATCTCTACCATATCCAAGCCTTTCTGTTATATTACACAGTCACACACACATACACACAGACTTGCATCTCGTAGAGTTGGCTATCATCGAATACGCGTCATTCCGTAGTCTAGTTATCACAGCTGCATACCATAGCTTCGGCAGCACCGACATCCCACAAATCAGCCTCAACCAATCGATAGCCAACCCTCCTCAACCACAATGCCCAACATATTCGATTTACCACTAGAAACACGCCTACAGATCTATGGTGAACTCCAATTACTTCAACAGGAGCCCATGTCATTGGGTAAACACTTCGCAGCTGAGGCAGCCTATCGCTATCCACCCCAGGTTCTTCAGATAAGCCATCAAGTCTATCAAGAGGCTCGTTTGGCTTTCTCCGCTACCTCTAAGCGTCCGTGGAAGATCTACGTGACCGCGAGTGCGGACGCGAAGCTGTCACTACCAGACCTTCTACCTGATGATTTGACGCGGTCAACCCACATTCAATTCAACTTCGATTTTCCCCGCGAACGCGAAAGTCTGGCAACACCATCACACATCCACTTCACTTTATCCAACCTCTTTCAAAGTCAGCAGAATATGGAAAGACTCTTCAACGCTGTTCATCAAGTCGGATGTGGCATTGACGAAATTTGTCGGAGGCTGGCAGAAGTACCCGTCAAGCGTGACATAGAAATCTGCTGGTCTGATTATGGCGATGTCACCGAGCTGGAGACCAAAAAGACTGTTCTGCAACCTTTTTCCATGCTTCGAAATTCATGTTCATTCCGCCTTGGTAAAGCCTTGGGTTGGCAGGATGGTTCTAGGCGGGAGCTTGCTAGCTACTTGGAGTTGGTTACTGTCACGTCCCAATATTGACAGAGAAGTCAAGAAGAATCTCGAAGGATTCATGCAAGATTGAGTGCTTGTAGCTTCCCGCCCGACTGCTGCGAAGCATCCTCTCGAGTGGGGAGAAGTTATCAGGACATTGCTCCATATGAATTCAATTCTTCAAGGACGACATCGCCTAAAGCGGAGGAGCCGAAGGTTCAAGCCCTTTTGGGAAACGTTTGCGACATGGCAAGCGAGCAACACAGATCTTTTCATCAATGAATTTCCTGCAATCCATCTCACCCCTCCTTTAGGGATGAAATGCATAACGCTCGAAGGCGCAGTTCGGACCAGTCCATGGAGATGCATTTGAGATTACTGTCGTTATGATATGCGTGAGATTGAGGTCTTACACACGACCTTAGCCCAGAGACTGCAGAATCACTTGATCGTGGCTCCCAGGGATCGTAGATAAGACGAGCCCATTTGATTCTTTACAATTCATAATTGGCACAGTAAGAGATCGACGAGAAATTGGAGAAAACTCGGTTTTGTACAGGCCTTGAGGGCCGTGTTCAATACTGTGTCACTGCGCTGCGGCAGCCTTTACGCGCCGAAAAGTCACCCGTAACAAGAACCGAATTCTTGGGCTAGAATCGCTCACGTGACGACGCACTACGGACCGTTGAGGAAGGTGGAGATATGTCAAAGATTGCGGGGTACGGACAGCCGCACCAGCCGCAATCCATCTTGTTATGCACGGAGAATCATCGCATCTCCTTGGCGCAGTCTTTCAGGCAATGCCAGCGCAGCGTGGCTGCCCGATTTTCATCATGCCCCCTTTTCTGGATTTACCCTTAGCGATACGCTCGGAAAAATACTAGAGATTCCGCAAAACCGTATTGATTTACGGGCACCCTTTTCATCAGTCAAGCCCGGGTCCAATTCAGGATCATTCAGCTAACCCTCTTACGTGCTCCAAAGTAGTCGCCAAGTCAGTTGAGAATTACGGAGCATACTCGCCCCTGCGTTCGCGCGCCCATGGAAAATCTACATCATCGTGACCAATCAGCCTTGGCCGAAGAAATTTGGCGACCCCCTCTAGATGATATACAGCTTTCAACGCTTATACAGCTTGGTAGGATGCTGTCTTCGTCCGTCATAGCGAAATGTGTTCTGAAATTCCTACAGGAAGGGTGCCTGAAGAAAAAGGACGCATCAGGGCAACCGGGTACCGCGAGCATGTAACATGGAGACCCCCTCCAACGCGCGACCCTTTGCTAAGAAAGAGATCGTGCACATCCTCAGGGATCATTTCCCGCTCACGCTATGGGTCAAGAATCCGCAACCTGGTGAATCGTTAACAACATCAGGCGCATGAGACCGAGAAAAGACTTTGGCCCACGAGTGTTTTAGCAAGCCAGATATCTCTGACACGTCAAAACACGACAGATTTATCTAGGTCCTCTGAGCCCGAAAACGCTTGGACTTGTACAGGCAAAACAGACTCCCAGGCATACCATGGAGATATCACCGCTCACGTGACGGCGCGCCATCGACGGATGAGGAAGGTAGTGATGTCATTCATCGCAGGGATCAAAAAAGATTGTGGGCTCGATGTTTTCCTGCTGTATCACCAAAGCCTAGGCTGCCCAACTTTAATCATCCCATACCCCACGACAAAATACGACGTCCACTGCACCTATATGCAGAATTGCGCCGCCCATTGCTACCTCGCCCAAAAGTAGCTCCATTGATTAGACCTTCGCTGGCCCAGATGCCTTCCTCGACATATGATTCCACGGGGGTACAACACTATGAGATACCCTCTTTCACCTTCGTATCTGGCGCCACTCTTCCCATCAAAGTCGCCTATCGCTCTTACAATCCCTCATCTTCCAAAGCAGTCTGCCTCCCTACCTGCTACGGCGGCGAAATCAATACAACCCTCACCTTCACCGAAGAGAACGGCGCACTCTCCTCCCACCATGTTGTCGTTGTAGCAATGCTCGGCAACGGCGAGTCCTCCTCACCATCAAACACCCCTGACTTCCCCAAAACCCTCGACTATCGCGATTGCATACACGCCCAATACCAACTTCTCACAAAGCACCTCGGCATAGGCGAATTAGACGCAGTAATCGGCTTCTCAATGGGCGGCCAGCAAGCATACTACTGGGCCTGCATGTATCCCTCCTTTGTGAACAACGCAGTCGTGATCTGCGGCTCCGCCCGCACGAGCGGACACAATTACGCTTTCCTCGAAGGACCGAAAACGGCACTGCTGAACAGCACCGACTACTCGGACGGCGAGTACAAAGCCAAAGGCATCACCCCCCTCCGCGGCCTCCGAGCCTTCGGGAGAGCCTACTGCGCCTGGCTGACCAGCGGAGCCTGGTTCCGGGAACGGCAATGGGAGAAATCCCTCGGCTACGGGAGCGTAGAAGAATACATCGCCAACGACATGGAGAAGGCCTTTGAGGAATCCGACGCCGAAGACGTGCTCATCTTGGCGCGCATGTGGCAAGCGGGCGATGTCGGCCTCACGAGGGACGACGGCAGTTATGAGAAAGCGCTCGAGGCCATCGAGGCGAGGGTGCTGGTCATGCCCGGTCGGACGGATCAGTACTTCGCCGTGGCGGATAGCGAGGTCGAGGTTGGGTTGCTGAGGAAGGCCGAGTTGAGCGTGATTGAGAGCGTGTGGGGTCATGCGGCGGGTGGGGGGATGAGCGAGGTCGATACCAAGTGGATGGATGGGAGGATCAGGGCGTTTCTGCAGTAGGAGGTATAGCGGATTGGAGGGTTTCGTTTTTGAGGACGTTGAGATCAAGCAAAGCTTTGCTGATATATAAATGCACCGCCTTCTCGTGTGTATGTATATGTGGTGCTTGGTGGATATTTCACGCAGTGCACAAGAGTCCCTATGACGTACCTTGCGTTCGACCCTTCCCAAAAAAAAAAAAAAAAACAGCTCACCCCAATCTACGCCCCGTCATGCCATGCACGCACGCGCAGGGTGTGCTTGGGGGTCCAAGACGTTCTTTCGTTCGTTCAGCTTCAGCTGCAGCTTCAGCAACAATATCATCGCCTACCTACAACATTCGTCACCTTCTCCAACCCCCCTTCACCCTCTGGATCCTATAAAAGCCTGCCTGCCTTCCAACAACTGCCCGGGCCTAAACATCTTTTTTTTCGGAGAATGAATGAATGAGACGGTGTAAAAGACGAATGAACGAAGCCTCAAAAGACATTTCTGCCCCGAGCTATATATATTTTTGCCGCAACCAAAATCACCCGTTCCTACCTGATTACCAAGAACGCGGCAGCTTTTCATCATTGCTCACTCACTCAGTCTCCCTTTGGTCTTTGGCCCACCACCCAGGCAGGAAGGAAGTGATCGATTTTTTTAGAAACCAGACTCACATCATCAGCATTGCTCTTCTCCTCCCTGTCTTTTTTCTCGAGTAGAGGAAAATATCACCATTCCTAGGTGCTAGACTCGGCAGCCCCATCATTCCTCCCTTTCTCCTCTTCCGTTTCCTCCTCAGCGACTAGTCTCGCCACATGCGTCGACCACTTCTCCTCCTCCTCCTTATCCAACCACGCCGCATTAGCTGGGGAGATATTTTCGAACACGACGTGGTGGATCGTGTGCGCGCTCGCTTTCTGCAACAGGTTTTTGGTGAAATACTCGCCTGTGGTCAAAACCTGGCCGTCGTGCGATGAGGTTTCTATCGTGCCGCTGTGGAGGATCTGGGTTTCGATGGCTGGGCTGGCCCAGTCGGTGATTAGGAGGAGGGTGCTCACTTTCGCTTGGGTCTCCTTGTCCCGCTTTGTTTCGACGGCGGGATCTGGTACTGTTGATGGAGGTATTGATGGAGGTGTTGAAGGAGGTGATGACGACGATGGTGGAAGCGGGTCATATCGCTCCATCCAAACAGCGTCCATGCCCAAAAACAAATCGCCATCGCCAATCCCCCGGGCGCCATCCAGGAAGATGTTCCGACACAATTGCGCTTCGATTGCAAGTCCCGTCTTAACATCCGCGTCGGGCTTTGGAGTGAATGATAATTCGTACAGTGCGCTTAGAGCGCCGAGTTCGAGACTGGGCATACCGGGGTGTAATTGCAAGATATAGGGAGCCGGAGTAGGGCCGGGAGAAGAATTGTCACGCACAAGCAGGGGTTCGACTGTGACTAAAAATGGTCGGTAGCTATGCGTCATGAAAGTTTGGAGGTCTGCATGGCTCGTCCAGGCTATGTGAGGGGAGGGGAGATCAGTACTGTTGCGACCTTTCTTTCTTTTTCTTTTCTTTTCTTTTCTTTTATCGTAAGAAAACTTACAGATTATCAAATCCACAACCTCCTCGGACGCTAATTGACTGCCCCAATGAAGCTGACTCCATCCCTGCGACCGGGTGATTTGTTTCAGGGCGGAATTCCATAGTTTGCCGTCTAGAGTTGCGAGATCGTTGAAGGAGATTTCGGGTCGGAAGGTGAGATGTTGGAGGATGGTGATGCTTTGTTGCATTTTTGAGATGCTGTTTTGGTGATTGTTATTGTGATTTGGCATGGGTGAAAGAGAAATAGAGTGATAGGAGGTCGAGAGGCATCAATTGCGAGTGAGGGATATCCAACATATTCTCTCAGCAATACGAGCAGATGGAGAGGCCGCGACTCCCAACCATGGTTTAAATGGCACGTGAAACATGCTGCGACATTGTGCGATGATGAGTAAGGGGGATTGGGGGGGGATGGGGCGTTTGTTTGTGTAGATCCTATGCGTCAGGGACTACACGTAGGACTGAAATAGTGTTTGAACGTGGTTTGCATGGATTTCTAACTATGAAGTTTCTATTTACAAATGCAGAAGTAGAAGCCCACCCCGGCTTGGCACGCTAGTGTAGGGCTGAGCCGTAGAACTAGCCTTGGTCGATGGTGATGATGGGCCACAGTACTCTACCGTACTGCGGACCATGACACGATGTAACCTCAATTGCGCTTACATCATAACGGAGAGACACACAGCTCGCTCGCCCAAACATCAGTCAACTAGGCTCGGTCAGAAAGTGGAAAGTAAGTGGTCTTCCGTACTCGCAAATGCAAATGATCGAACCAGATCACGCACGTGCCGGGCGGACTGGACTTTTTTGTCCAAATCAAATACTTACCTACACGGCATATCATTCGGGCGAGATCACGTAACATGGTCGAACCGGTGCATTTGTGAGGTGAATTGATAATCTCGAGCTTTTCACGACCCCTCGAGCGGGTCTGAACCATCAATCGTAAAGCCCCTCCGACCTGCGTGGCGAATTCTCTACGTGTCAAACCGTATAACATAACGGGTTAACAATCGCAGCACCTCCACAAGGCTTTCCCCCCCCCCATATCCCTTTTCAACTAACCCACTCGTTCGTGTTCGAAATCCTCACCTTCTCACCCCTCACACCATGAGGCCACTGTTGTATCGCGCTCATCAATCGAGACTCCCACTTTTCTATTTTTGAGAGTTGAATTCTCGCGCCACTACATCGCGTTCTCGTCAGCCGATGGGACATTTACTTTGATTTGGTTTGGCAAAGCCGGCTGAGCATTATGGTATTACCGTATCAGGTTCGATTCGTAATGGCGCTGGTACAATGGTGCCATGGTTCTAAAATTTATTTCTCACATGACTTGTGTTCGTTTGTCATAGAGCTAACCACAGGTTTCGGCAGCGTTGTCGGGCTTGATTCGTAAGTGAGGGTGAGGACCTCGCGATGGAAAATGCGTACTTTACACCAGCTGGTATGCTGGACGGCCTTTTGCCCCCTTTCCGGAATTTGACTTCCAACCCAGCTCCCGGTCCAACGGTGAGTGCTGCAACAAGAATGATCGCCAGAGCCCCGACGGCCCACTTTGCCTATTTTCTGGGTAGTGACTTCATCAGGAATTGGATCCTTGAATTGTTCAACAGTGTCGCTATCATTGACAGCTCCTGGCGGCAAAGTACTGTAGAAAATTTCCGAGCTCGTCCTGGGGTGCACGTACTTTCAAGTTGGAAAAATGTCCGCAGCGATGCAACATTGATTTACTTCGGGAGCTGCGGATGCAATATCAAGCTCAGGAGCATCATCAATCTCATCAGCCGTCACACGATTATGGGATTCTGGCGCTCTTGCAGCAGTCTCGTCGTCTTGCAGTCTCTCTGAGGTTGAGGTAGAAAAGGTCCTTCGGGCTTCTTGAAGCCTTGCCATTCTCAGATGGTCTCTCCACAATGATATTGTGTGCTGTATGTCGATTTCCGAAATGATGATGTTAATGAGGGTGCGAATTTGATAGTGATCTAATGTACAAAGTAGAGTATCAGCTACGTTTCGAGACAGTCAGTATGTGGAACAGGGGCCCTCACGCACCAAGTCATTTCGCTGATCGTATGGTCAGCCTAGGAAACCCCCGTAGTGTCATGGAATTTTTTGGCTTTTGTTGGTTGACGCGCTGTCTCAAATGACCAACGGTTGTATTAACTAGCCTTGTTTGTCCCGACCAGGCTGAATCTCGTCCACGCCATTCCTTTGCGTCTCTTAGCCCCCCACCCCTGCATGTCACATCCTGTGGAATGACTTATGCTTCAGGAGCCAACCGCATCTCGAGCTCCCAAGGTGACGGGTTCTCCATGGGAAATTTCTGGGCCACGAAGGATTTGGCGCTAGCAAATCAAGAGGGAGAAGGGTCCATTTGGGAGCTCATGCGTGAGCACCTAGATATGTAATTCTCCTCAGGCTGGATTCGGATAAGCGGTTTTAGGTTAGCAACTTTGATCTGCATCGAAGAAAACTCTTCCCAACCTTGACTGTTAAAGCAGAGGGATCCGTCATCTGCAGAATTGCCTTGGAACACAGCAACGAAATCCCTCTTGTCAGCATCGGACCTTTATAGTGAAGTTGCATACTAAAGTTTCAGAACTTATCGGTGATATCAATATAGACAGTATCTGGCCTACAAAATCCCAATCGGATAAACCTTGGGAATATCCTTCGTATCGGCCAAAATCTTCGGAACCCCTACCAACTGTACGCTCTCGACGGCGGCTTCCGTACTCTTCGGCATCCGCCTCACTCTGTTTACCTCTGCAACCAATCTCGCCAGGTTCAACAACTTCGCCTCCGTCCACGGCATACCCAAGATCTCCATACCAATCGGTACACCCAGTGGCGCGGTTGCAGTACTTGGCGAGAACCCAGCAGGAACGGTCACGACGGGAGAGCCTGTGAGCGCGGCTAGGATGCCGTTGCGGCCGGATTGAGAAGGCGATCCGATCTTCACAACGAGGTTGGCTTGCTCGGGGTAGATGAGAGCGTCGAGCGAGTAGGCTTTGAACGTATTTTCGAGGGCGACTGTGAGATTTTGGATCCCAAGTTTGATCCCTGCGTAAATAGTGTTGTCGGTCGATGATACGAGAGCAGTGTTGACGTAGGAGTATTGACTTGGTATCACGAGGTATTTCCCACTGGAGTAGAGATCGTTCAATGTTGATGGATGGGTACCCTGGAGGGAAGCCTGTGATAGGTATGTATCCATATCTTGGCGAAACTCGAGTCTTTGGGTGTCATAGGCGTCGCTAATAGCTGTGGAATTGAAGATATTCGACGTAATAGGGACGACGGTCGCACCAGCGCTGGTAAGTGCTGCAGTCATGTCGTCGAATACTTGATTGACTGGTGTTGTTTCATTACTAGCTGTGCGATTGAAGAAGCCTTCGACCAAGCCAAATCGCACGCCTTGAAGAGAGCCGCTGTAGAGCGCAGCAGAGTAATCTTGACCAATCGAGCTTGACGGTATCAAGGCTGTGGCATTGTCGTCGGGATCATAGCCAACGCTTGCCATGACCGTGAGAGCGAGAGCAAGATCGTCAACATTCCGAGCAATAGGTCCAATGGCATCTTGAGTGAAAGAGATAGGGATGATGCCCGCGCGAGATATCAAGCCTCTAGTAGGTCGGACACTGAACAAGCTATTTGCACTTGCGGGACTGCGGAGTGAATTGACTGTGTCTGACCCAGTGCCAAAGACAGCAAAAGATGCTGCAATCGCCGCGCCTGTGCCTCCGGAGCTGCCACCTGGGGTCCGAGTGTGATCATAGGGATTGATTGTCTGACCACCGAGCGATGAGACAGTCAAGCCTTCCAGAGCTAGTTCGTGGAGGTTTGTTTTGCCTAGGATGATAGCTCCGGCATTTTTCAAGGCAGCGACGACGGTCGCGTCGACTGTTGGTTGCGAGTCTGCGAGGTCCAGACATCCGCCTGTCGTATGCATGTCCGAGGTATCATAATTGTCCTTCAATAGCACTGGAATGCAGAACAGAGCTCCAGTTGCATTGCCAGCAGCCAGAGTGTAATCTTTCTCATCGGCAATTGATAATGCATTTGGATTCAGTGTGATGATGGCATTTATGGCGGGGTTGTATGCTTCAATGCGCGCGATGAACGACTCGACAATGCTGCGGCAGGAGGTGAGATCGCTGTAGAGGGCATTGTGGACTCCTTCCACTGTAGATTCCCGTACGTCGTAGCTGTCAATTTGAGTAAACGTGATGCCAATGGCGAGAGCGACAGGTACTAAAATGGGCAGAGCGGCATTTGTGGGACGCATTTCATACTAAATTCAATCGCTATGGGGATTAGTAGCAAACGACAGCGCCACGAAAGAACCGCAAGATGCACAATGCCCATGCCAAGGTCTTTGGCTGAATATGATGATTTCCGAATAGAAGTCGATCTGGCGCGGTTTGACGAAAGAGATTCCGCTATCAGACAGATGCGCTAATTCGCAATAGGAAGGTCCTCACCGGCAATTGGCTTTCAGGCAGACAGGCCAAAATACTATGATGAAATAATAGGAACTCTCCTTACTCTTCTTCACTTCACAAGTGGTGTCTATAGAACACATCAGAATATGAGAATGCAAGTGTCCACTTCTTTCAGTGAAGACTGAGCCGAGGATTCTACTTCAACGGAATACTGTTCGGTAACCACCTACCCTTGCCGTTCTGCAAGCCCCACGACCTCTTTCTTCTTCGCCTCCGTACCAGTACCGCTGACCTCAACGATCTGGTCCACACCATGATAATCTGGAATATCTAGATCATACTTTTGTGCAATGGATTGCGGTATGAACCTGTCAGATGAGCCTATGATACGAAGAAGCGTGATACTATAAGGAGCGCGGAATTTACCTTCCACCAATGAAGTGCGTGCCCGTGAAATGCTTCACAAGTGGTTTCGGTGCAGTCAGACTGATTAGAGTTGCTGGATGGAATTTGGCACCTGGGCCTGATGCCGGCGGACCATCTTCAATACTCCATGACGACGGGGCGTCGACAGAAAGTACGGGAATTTTGGTGGTCTCCATGGCAATGATCGGATCCTTGAAAGGGTCTCGCACGTCGCCTGAGAAGCTGAAGCCTGACAGTTGTGAGTTTCAGGACGGGAATTGGAGCTTTATTGGCATTACCGAAGATGGCATCTACTACATGGTCTGTATCCTTCAAAGAGTCATTGAAGTCCTCAGTAAATGGGACATCCAGATTCTTCAGCTGGGTAGCCAGACGTTGGTAGAGGTCATTCTTGCTTTGCTTGGGGTAGAAGATGGTGGGTTGATATCCGTAGTGCCATAGATGACGAGCAGCAACGAGGCCATCACCACCTGCATCTGTAAATTGAGGTGCAAGAGACATGGCAGGTATTATTTTTACCGTTGTTGCCGGGTCCACACGCCACCAAGATCTTCCTTCCTTTGCTTGGTGGATGGACACGGTAGACTAAGCATAGGCATTAGATCCGCTAGTCTCAGCAACCCAATTGTCTACGAACCTGCTTGAGAGACGGAGAGGCCGGCCAGTTCCATCAACTGATCAATGGAGAAGGCTCCGATGCTCATGAGGTCCTTGTCCAATGCTCCGGCGTTCTTGGCGTTGAGAGTCTGATAGTCACTGTTAGCTCATGGCTGAGAGGTTGAATGCTGATTCATACTCTGAGCGCCATAATCGATGGAGTTTAGTGGTAGGTATGTTGAAGATGTCGAAGATTGGAAGAGAAAGGAAAGAAGGGCGGACGATGACGACACGTCTTTTCCAAAGTTCAGCGCGTTCATGAAGTTGCAGACAACTCCCGCTATTGCATCAAACGCATGGCAAAACAACAACAACAGCGACTCCAGTAATACAGTATACACACCCTAACCGGCAATCGCGTCCTGCCAATTACTTCTTCTTCTGAGAAGCCCTCAGGGTTACCAGTGGGGGAGTATCGCGAACTGTCACCTCATAGGGCTGAAAGCACTCGAAACCAGATCTAATCGGGACTAGGGTGGGTTACCAATCAAAAGATTTCGATCAACCATGCATCAAGATGCCCGATTTCTTAGTCTCTCAGTATATCTCTGCTGCTTTCTTTTGTCTTCTGTCCGCATCTTCCTTGCTAGATAGGTGGCGAGCCAGGTTGGCAATGATGTAAATGTCGCGTCGTCAAGTGGATTCCATAATCTCATGCACCACACTTGGTATATCGTCTTCAATTATACATGCGGAAGCGTATTTAATGTGCAACATATACTACGTCTTGTATTCCTCTTGCTAAAGACCTTGGATTCCGCAAGATATACCCGAATACATACACACAACGGTCTTCATGGATCTGGGCCAGGCGTCAGAGGCTGAGTCCTCCCCTGCTTCCAAGACTTCATCTCTACCTTCGGGCTCTCTTGCTGTTGGGAGAAACTCCCCAGAAGTCCAAATCCCATGTAATATCTGCCGAAAGAGAAAAGTCAGATGCAACAAAGAACTACCGTGCAGCAACTGTCAGCGTCTTGGCTTCGAATGTTCCTATGATGATTTTAGCCGTGGTCTGAAACGTACCATCAGTGGAGGCGGTAGTACACGTGATACTGCAGAGCTTTCTGGTCGCATGGTAAGACTGGAGAGTCTGGTGCGAAACTTGTCCAAGCAGCCTGGGCTACCAAGGCCAGATCCATCCGCAGAAAATTCGCTTCCTCACGCATCAAGGCCAGCGGGGAGTGCCAGGGACGTCAGCAAAGCTGATATTGATGCGGGTAAGTTAGTCTTGACTTCGGCGAGCTCAAGACACGTCGTCTCCAGTTTCTGGGCTGGCCTATTTGATGAGGTACGTGCATACCCATCAAGCGGAACGGGGATAGCACAGATAGAGTGTTTGCCATTCATTTGACTCTGACCGAGTTTTAGATTAACAACCTCAAGTTTCTGATCGAGGAAGAAGAGCTTGGCTCTAACAAGGCCGAGAGCTTTCCCTTCTACTTTGCCAATGCTGGACGGGAAAATGTCAACATCGCTGAGCTGCAACCAACCAGAGCGAACGCGGACCTCCTTTTCAATCTTTATTTCAAGAACATCCATCCCTTCGTTATGATGCTACACAAGCCTCGTTTCTTTTATGAACTTTCCCAGTTCCGCCGGGGTAGCCTGAATCATAGCCCTATTTTTGAAGCCCTTTTGTTTTCAATCTACTACATCACCATCATGAGCTTGAGCGACGAGTATGTCATAACGACATTTTCCGGTGAAAGTAAGACGACGCTGCTGAGCAGATTTCAAATGGCTACGGAAATGGCCTTGAAGAGGTCAGCATTCATGCAAAGCCACGATCTCATGTCTTTGCAGACACTTCTGCTTTACTTGGTATGTTCCGTGTCCCGTACTCAACAGATATTTGGCATCCACCTACATGTTTACCCCGGTCAGGAGTGGGTTGATCCATCGAATGGTGCTAATTATTCCAGAAATGTCTTTTCGGACAAAATGAGCACACTCAAGCAAGTGCTTTACTTGGGCTGGCTCTTCGCATTGCACGAAAAATTGGCATTCATCGCGACGGAACGCATTTCAATCTCTCGCCGTGGGCAACAGAGATGAGGAGGCGGACTTGGCAAGTACTTCGAAGACTCGACGTTAAAGCCCTCGAGTCGCAGGGTGCCGAGCCAGAAACCTTTCTGCTCAAGTCCGATACTGCAATGCCGCAGAATAACCCTGATTCCGCCTGGGATCCTTGCGAGTATTCTCCAAAAGCACCCAAGCCAGAGGAAGGATTTACCGAAATGACATATAGCCATGTGCAGTCTGAACTCGCGTCCATTCTGCAAAGTATCTTGGACGATGCTCATCCACTACCCAACGACGTGCAGTCATATGCGGACTTTCATGGACCACGGCTGCAATTCGAGAAAGATCGGATCGATAGCACATATCTGAAAAATCTCGACTTGACAGACCCCATCCAACGCTTCACACACGAGGTCACAGACCTCACATTTTTCAAACTGTTTCTGGTCGTACATCAGCCTCTTCTCAAGCTTCCGTACAGGAAAGGTGAAGTATCGCAAGATCTCAAGGAAAAGTGAGTCTGCCCGACGTGACTCCGAGCTCATGACCTAATTAACGCTCGAATTTTATAGACTCTTCATGACCGCCATTGGAGTATGCGAAACCTCTGACTATT
Source organism: Alectoria sarmentosa (assembly GCA_009733775.1). Taxonomy (NCBI): domain Eukaryota; kingdom Fungi; phylum Ascomycota; class Lecanoromycetes; order Lecanorales; family Parmeliaceae; genus Alectoria; species Alectoria sarmentosa. Next base: position 77,522 of record WOGZ01000039.1, read on the forward strand.
TAGAAAAAGAGTTTCGTGATTTCCAATGGGATTGGGTTCTCCGCAACTCCATCCAATGGCACGCCATTGCCATCATCCTGACGAATCTATTGCATCGAGTCGACGACCCGGATGTTTCCCGAGCTTGGAAACAAATCGACATCATCTTCGAAAACCACAATAGTGCCAGCCTGAAATCCGGAGACGCTGCATTATGGAGGCCATTGAAAAGATTGCGGGCCGAAGCAACATTGAAGAGAGACGAACAGCAAGCCTTCCCACGCGAGCATGAACAAAATGTTCTCACAGGGCCAACGGAGGAATATGCTCAACTACAAGACTCGGTGTTTGACCAGTGGTTTGATCCTGCAGTGTTCGATGATACTACTCAAGGGTTTCCGTTATGAAATCAGCCAATTGACGGCTAGGACAATTTCGGAGAACACAGCTGTCATACCTAGCTTACTATCGGTAGCATGTTAAGAGTGAGAAGCTCTGACATTGCTAGATAGATTCCATATATGCCATCTCAACATTTACAGAAGATTGGGCTCTCAGAGAGAGAGCTACCGGGTGTGACGAGGGCTTGACTTTCCTTGCGCAGGGTCCGGTCTGGTCTCGTCTTTATGTTTGTGCCTAGTGAGGAGCCTGCGACATGAAATGCCTTTTTGATCTCCAAGATTTAAGGCTGTATACACGGGCTTTCATCCCTGACGCTCCAGGCTTCACAAATCAACATTCTCAGTGCTCGAGAACGCCGCGGTCAGCTTTTTGTCCTAAAGCCCAACCAATCTGATTCGCCACGCGCACCTCAACCCCAAGCTCTTCAGCCCAACTCCACACAAGCGCAGGATTTTTCATGAAACCTTTCCCAACGACGACTGCATCCGCAACGTCGACAAAAGCTCCTCGGCTTGCTCTCCTGAAACTATCATCCCAACAACGCCGACAGCGACGCCCGATCCCTTCACTGCTAACGAGATCTCCTCCGAGAACGGCGCTTGGTAACCTGGTCCAGCAGTGATCTTCTGTGCTGCGACGAGTCCACCGGAAGAAACGTCGAGGAAGTCGACGCCGCGTTCAACCAAGGCTTTGGCCAGGGCGGTTGCTTGCTTGATGTCCCAAGATTCGAGCTCTGGCTCGTGCTCCATCCAGTCTGAAGCAGGCATGCGGACAAATAAAGGCATACTGTCCGGTATCTCTTTCCTTGTCAGCTCGGTAAGCTCGAGCAGAAGACGCATTCGATTCTCGAGAGAGCCTCCGTAGTTGTCGGTGCGGTCATTCGCAGCTGGAGATAGAAAGGAGTTGAGAAGCATGCCGTGGGCGGCGTGGATTTCAATGGCCTGCAAAGGGTTTATTGAATTTCAGACAATTGGGGAGACGACTAGCAACTGCTCACATCAAAGCCAGCCTTCAGCCCGCGTCTGACTGCGCACACCCACGCCCACTTGAACTCTTCAATCTCTTCGGAAGTCATAGCCTTAGGGACATAGGTTGTTGTGTCGAAGCGTTTGGTGCTGACGCTTATAACTTCATCAGGCCAACCTCCTACCTACGAGCTAGTCAGTCACTCACCATGTTGATAGCCATTAAAAGAACTCAGGCACTCACGTCTGTGGAAGCTCCAGCCTTACGGTCGATCCAAGGAGCGACAGTGCTTCCCTTTCTTCCTGCATGGCACAACTGCAGCGCAATGTTCTGACCCTGGCCATGGGCGAAGTCCACAATATTTTTAAGCGGTGTGATTTGGCTGTCCTTCCAGAGCCCAGAATCTTCTGGTGTGATTCGACCATTTGGAGTGACTGCTGTTGCTTCAACAAAGGTCAAGCCTGGACCTCGCTCGAGGATGCCGCCGAGATGACTGAGTGCCCAATCTGTGAGGTGGCCGTCTTCTGCTGAGTACTGGCATAATGGAGACATCATGATCCGGTTCTGAAGTATGAGGCCGCGCAGTTTCAGGGGTTAAACCACCTTTGGGATCGATGCTCCACCAACCTGAGGCACGATGGCAGAGCCAGCTGGAATTCTCTGCCTCGGAGTGTAATAGTGAATCTACCATAATCAGTCAATAGCTTCAACCTTTCATGACAGACACTATGGGTACAATGGCAGGAATTTCCCTTGTATTTACATACATGCTTGGCCGGGGCCAAAGGGTTCTCGAGATTGATTAGCTTGGACTCGTGGATCCTTCCCGCAATCGGCCCCCCGTCCATATCAGACTTTCCATCATAGACCGGACAACAATGATCCGCCATCTTGTTCGTATGCTCTTAAAGGCAAAAGCCCTTTGACTGTTCTGCTTGCAATGAGTATGAGTGAGAGAGCTCTCAGCTGTCTCAGAGAAATTCGAGGAGTTTCGGTGCACTGGTGAGATTCAACTTGCGACCAGACTTCTACGACAAGCCCTGGAGAAGAGGAGTCCTTTGTGCATTCGAAAGCTTTCTCGTTTGGTTTGCAAACCTTTCTTGCTCATGGAAGGATCCTACCCTGCATCTCCACAGCGATCAGCTATTTGCTCACTCATCGAGAGAGCCTTCAGACGCATTAGGGATAGTTAAGTAACATATGCATGGTCCATCCCAAGCTTATCACGGGTTGAGTACCAAGGCTGAGCATGAGACCTCCGGCAGCTCGCTAGATGCATTGGCCGCATTAGCCTTCACCCCCGTCTCTTATAATGGAGATGTTTATTGTTCAGTAAACATGTCTTTCGATGCTACATCGTAGGCTGGGCGCCTGGCTCTGACTAGCGTCGTGGAATGCACGAAGGCGTCGCATCAATGCGAGTCGATTCGCTGGCACGCCGAGGCGTTGGGCAGTACAAAGTACCTACTCCTCACCCGAGAGCTTTCGACATTGCATTGCAGATATTGGCGGCAGATACTCTCCATGGCAGGAGCATCGCGATTGGCTGGATAAGGCGACTTCGCTCGATCGGAGACTTGGTTATCTGAGCTGCAGCTCCTCAATCGAAGGAACTTGCCGATGTAGGACAGCCATTGACCCCTTGAGAGAATTAGTAGTCTCTCACACATACGTCCCTGATAATCAAGAAACTGTTTACTGGTATGAAGGGAGGTAGTCGGTCATCTCGAGAAGCAGTCTTTGGGATTTTAGAGAGGATGAACATCGACAAAACTCAGATACGTGAGCAAGGCAACTCTGTTTTGAGGCTTCCATGACTAAGGGTGCTCCGCCCAAGCAACCAGTCAGAAGCACATAAAAAACATGGGTTACATGTCTAATTTCATGAGAAACCGATCATATTGGCTTAGTCGCTAGTCCTCGGCGAGCCCTCGGCGAGCTCATACTATTTGACGCTAGTGGCATGAGAGTGGCATGATCTCTGCCCTGCTTCTTTACAGTAGTGACAAAGATTTGGCAACATTACAAATCACGCCTCTGCACACAGCCATTGTGAGTCTGGTACAGGATGATTGACAATCAACTCCAGAGCCGAAAGCGCGAACTTTACTATCCGCTTTGCTATCAGCTACAGGGTATTGGCCATCCACCATGGCTACAAAAGAGGGGCTGGTGCCGGGAAACACTGGATGTTAATTGAAATCTCTCCCTTCCCTTCGATTGTAACTCAAGGGACTAACAAGAAAGGCACTATTTATTCCTTGCATTTATCATTTTACCACAACGGAACTCCTTGGTCTGATCAAACTACCCAAGAAATAATACACCTTCATGGCTCCCACCGTCTTCATCACTGGTATTGCTGGCTTCGTCGGAGGCAACACGGTCAGCTGCCTCTTTGAGAAACACCCAGACTACAAGATCATCGGCCTCGTTCGCAATGAGGAGCAGGCGAAGCTCATTAAAGCTCGCTGGTCTCACATTGAGACCGTCATCGGAACACTCGACACCCCTAAAGTCTTGATCGAACAAGCCTCCAAGGCTGATGTGGCCATTGGTACCCAAGCTATGCCCTTTGGAACAGACTGATCTTTGGTCTCTAGAGTCTGACTGACCTGTTTCTGTGTCCTAGAAATGGCGTCGTCCGACCATCCAAAAGGTGCAACGGCTCTCATCGAAGGCTTGAGCAAGAGGAAAGGCGGCCCTGGCTACTTGATCCACGTCTCCGGTACAGGGGTGCTTGTCGAACTATCCGAACCGTCGGGTGCAGGTAAGCCTATCTCACCATCATTGCGTTCACGAGTCATCCTGACGGTTTGTAAGGTCCCACAACCAAGAACAATAAGATCTACAACGACGTCACCGACATTGCCGCAATCACCTCCCTCGGGCCCACCTACCTTCATGGCCCATGTGATGTCGCAGTTCTGGAGACTGGCAAAGAGCTAAAAGTGCCAACTGCAATCGTTTGCCCGCCGCTGGTTTACGGCATTGGCAAAGGTCCAGTCAAGACGAGGAACGGTCAGCTTCCGTTCCTTGGGGAGGCAATCCTCAAGAGAGGAAAGGCGTTCACAATCGGGGAGGGCAAGGATTATTTCGACTGTAAGCATTCCCCATTGAGACGACTAGAATAAGCCGTGCCTCAACTTTGATTGAACATGTACTGACTACCGGGACCCCTAGTCGTCCACGTCGATGATCTAGCAGCCGCCCTTATCCTCCTCACGGAAGAGGCACTCAAATCCTACGGGGGCAAAGCTCAATGGGGCCCGGAAGGCTACTACTTCTGCGAAGCTGGAGAACTCGTATGTACCCTTCCTCCCCATACCCATACCAAACCCGAAACGTCTTCCTCCAACATCGTCCTACTCTACTCACCTCCACCTCTCGCAGACCTGGGGCACCGCCACCCCGGCCATGACCCAGATCCTCCATCAAAAAGGCGCCCTAGCCACCGCCGAGATCGATCAGATCACCCTCGAGGAAGCGACGAAATGGCACCCTCTCGCTTTCGTCCTCTGGGGCGGCAATGCGCGCAGCAGGGCCGAGCGGCTGAGGAATTTGGGGTGGCGGCCTGAGGCAAAGAGTGTGTGGGATGTGATGGGGGAGATTGCGGATGATGAGATTAAGAGGTTTGAGGAGGGAAGGTATTAGGTTGTTGGGAGGTGGAGGAAGAGAAGGTGTAATAGAGGTCGGGAGAAGGTTTTGGGGTGGTTTGGACGGATTGCTTGGTCGGGTATATATAGGTGGAAATGATTCATGGAGAGCTTTGAGGTGGGGATACATGAGTGGATAGTCTTACGGGTCTCTCTCGTTCCTTATATACTTTACGACATACATTGGCTTTCTGTTTCAAATGACAGCATTCTCGAATTCGCATTTGGAGAAGTCTGACTTCGATTTCGCACTGTTGAACAGCCACTGCTAATGATCGTCCAGCTTGTCCACCAAGTGAGAATTGGAAGAATATCAGAAGGTCAGCGATCGCCTGCTCGATACAACATATGAATCGAGCTGGCGTTGAAGCTTGCTTTGCCAAGCCTTCGACGCTGGGTAGATGTAGTGAAAACTTCAGCCCTATCAAATCTCCCTTCTTGTGACCCTTCACCTTTGATGCACACACGGCGATAGACATCACCTCACTTAGCTTCTGGTATCGGTCGCTGTTGCGTACGAATAGATGACTTCTGGTAGCTATCAGACCTTATCTACCTCACGTCAAATTACCCAAAAAACACAGCCCTGATGGAGATGTCTCAATGGTAAAGTCTGACGCGAGCAACATGGAACAAACTACATGACAAGAGCTCAGTCTATGGCTTTCTGGATGGCCGCTCGGAGAAAGTCTGGTGATTTGGCGCCAGATCTGTGTTCACGCCTGGTTGTTGAGTTGAGTTGAAGTCGGAAGGGTTGTTTTCTTCCTACTTAGGATTCAGGCTGTCGGAGACAGTTAGCCGAGATGCTGCGAATGCTGGATTCCTACGCCTAGCTCGAGAAGCTGCGCCAGATGGTCTATCGCTATTTGTTGATCCTAAATCTCATCATTAAGAAGATGAGACGCAAAAGATATAATCTCGAGCCCGCTATTCTTTCCGCTGACAAGGGGATCTGTGAAGAAGCAAGCCTCCTGGGTGTCTTCTTCGAGAGGATATTTGGGTATTTTTGATCACGAACATACTGGACGAGGAGGATATGCCGTTCGGATTTCTAGATAATGGTGAATTTATGTAAGACCGATCTTACACCACGCCTGTCGAAATTTGACGAAAGCTCATCACGGCTGTAGTCTCAACTGGCTCAATTTTGACATCACCCTTACCTTCTCTGACATGAAGATCAACGTCCATGACGAGATTATGAACAGCCTTGAAGAAGCCTGTGGATTCGACGTGATCATCGTGAAAGGTTTAGGCTCACTCTTTAACAGGAGGTGACCGCTAGGCTTCCGATATCTGAACCGTCTAATCTCAAACAAGCACTGGAGTGAGCCTGCCTGTAGGAAAATCGAATCAAAAAGCACATTAATCAAGCCAACCTCCAGATGGCTATTCACACATGCCACAACGCCCTAGGAAACATAAAATGGTTTTACTATAGTAGCCTTAGGCGAGTCTTTGGATTTGCTGCCATCGAAGAGTCCTTCTATTCGTTCTTCCGGAAGCTCACAGACCTAGGGTTAAGATTTGCTTGCTACTGCCTGGAATATGGAGATTCGAAATCCGCACGTCAAATCATGACAACTTTTTTAGGTGACAATATAGACCTATAGCTCACCTAACATACGCCCTTGCAATTTAACAAAGTTCAATACTATTTGGCTCTTGCACTGGTGGCTGAGGGAGCCGGAAACGCTGCAGCCTACAGCTTTCTCCAGGCACGAGGAATTTCCTGGACCTTCGATTGTATCGACAAGGAGCTCGATGAAATAGAAGTGAGGCTCGACCAGCAAGGAGACGACCCCGCGGCCCTAATGGCCAAGTATAATCTCAAGCATGATCGTGCCCCTATATGCCACAGAAATGCACTGAACGGGGAATTCAAGGAATCAGTCCCGTGCGAGGAAAGAGCAAAAGCCTATGCCCGGTTTGAGCTCTCGGAGACAGAGATGAACGCGCTAGCAAAGCGTCAAGAAGCGATTGACAACGGATCAGTCAGTCTTCGACGCACTACCTATCCTTTTTTGCGTTGTTGATTGGTCGATTTTAGGGCTGGGCACATTTCATTGATATACCCGGGTCTATTGGCAACATCACTTGCGTATACAACTAGACTTACTCTTTACTGACTCCAACTCTGCATGTTGCAAACGAGATCAAGCTTAACTTGGAAAACGATGTAGTCAGCTCGGATAAGTTGAGACCCGGCAGATGAAGAAAATAAGATTCGACGGCATGATCTGTTTGATATCATGCCGTGGCTTATTTCAAGATGATGCCTATCGCTAAGAATTTCTTGGGCTTTCTGCTCTTGAGGCTTTTTGTTGTCGAGATGCGGAAGCTGATTGAAAATATAATTTGAAGATGGTTTATTTCTTCCCACCCCGCGTTGTTCTCTTTCTGACCCTTCGCTAATGCAATGATCGACCAGGGTCATGTGATCTCGCCTAATGATATGCAGTGTAATTTACCTATTTGATTGGACAAAAAAGCCTAGTCCGCCCCACACGTGACCTGGTCGATCATTGCATTTGCGAGTACTTTAACCGAACAGGAAATCTCGAGAAACATCGGCCTTGACCCGGATTTCTCCCACACACACCCGAGATTGAACGATGGAGCTCTTCCAGAAGCACAGCGTGGTGTAGGGTTCCATCTCATTCTCTAGCAATGTATGTGGTGCTCCTTGATGAAGTTTTGGACAGGAATTGTGGGCGCACGCGCTGTCTCAGCGCTGTACAATACCCGGTCGGCCAGCGATGCAAGCGATTCGCCGCCAGCATGCTGCTGGAATGGAATCCTTTTTTTTTTATCAAAAGAGAAAATCTTGAGGAAGAACAGGTCATGGCTGAAGGATGCACTAAAGTCACTAGGCAGCCTCTGTGACCAGACTACCGAGTCACCGAGAGACTTTGCGCCGCATTTGCTACGGTTTGCCAGTCCACGTTTCTAGACTCTTGAGTCATCTGGGCTGCGGACCATTCCTTCCGCGCTTCCTACTTGGATGCGCTGTCCAAATCTCGCTCCGATCGTTAGATTTCGCGTTGATGGCACCTTCCGTGTGGGGCGAGACGAAGGAATATTGCAAAGCCCATGCACGAAGTGACGAAATGAAGGTCCGCAAATGTTCGGATCTACACTCTTGGATTACTCGAGGTTGACGCCTCAAATCTAAGGCTTAGTGGATATTTCTACAGATCAACGAAATCGAGAATCCACCAGCGCGGCCCGCTTCCTGATGGCCGCCTCAAATTCTCCGCGCCGCCCCCATGTAACAAGTCTGGTTCACTTACGCCTGATCGTTCGTTTGCCTTCATGGTTTGGCCAGTCAACCCTTAATCTACTAAAGAGAAGCCTGTAAAGAGAAAGACAAGGGGTTTGAAGACAGCTGATATGAAGCATTGAGATTGAAAATGAAAATGAAAATGAAAATGCCAAGCGCTGGCGGTGCCAATCAACGCCCGTTTTATAATCTTTGCTGTCGGTCTCGTTCTAAAAGTCATCAATAACGAACGCCGAATGGATAATCCCGCTTTCTCTCGGCCCTGAGTTTCGCAATCTGAGAGTCAACCTGAAACGCTCGTCGCTCGGTGAATTTCGTATTTATGGACTGTCGAGCATAAACCAATCTACGGAAAAACACGCCGCTTCTCCTACAGGATGAAATGATGATTCGATCATCCCACATCTCGTCCTTCCTCGATTCTTTCTTTCTTTCTTTCTTTTTGATTCCTTTTCTTGCAAACTCTCATTCTCTCCGTCTCGTTTTCTGCTTCCGTGTGCACTGTCGGCATGACATCCATGTCTCTTTGTTCGAAGTTGTTTATATCCTTCGGCCTCACAAGTCTATTGTATTTCTACCATGTGCGGAATTCTGGCGCTTTATTTCCCCTCGGAACCGCGGGCTCGGCTCCATCTAAACATAATGGACTCTTTGGCCTCACAGGCAGTAGAAAGCATCCGATAGAGTTGCTTGTCGAACAAGCAAAGGCGAAACACACCCACTTAGTTAACAGACAGTCCAAGACACTACAAGAAGCAATCACTGAGTACGAGAGAAGATACAGCAGGGAGCCTCCGCCGGGATTTGACCACTGGTACAAAGCCGCTGTCGAGGCAAATGTCCCTATCATCGATGAGTACGACACTGTTATGGCGGCCTTTGAGCCCTTTTGGAGCATATCCGGCAAAGAGATCCGGGCGAGGGTAAAGGAAGCGATTTTCCCGCCGGTAGGGAAAACGCCTATAATCGGGGTTCACCTCGAGGACCAGAATGTCTCAATCACTTACAATGGTAATATGTATGCTCCATGGCATTCCCTGATTTTCAAGGATTGGATCGAGCATTACATGGACCACCTTCCCGATATGGAGATAGCTTTCAATTCCCATGATGAACCCGAGGTAGTGATCCCCCACGATGAGCTGGAGAGAAGCCTCGAAGGATGCCCAGCCCCACAGGAGAATGAGAATGACAAGCCAAAGGAGCAAGTTGAAATGCATGATCCCCAAATCGTTTATTTCGATTGGCTTCGTAGACACAGGACCTGGGACCGTGTGATCGAATCATGCCCTCTGGACTCTGCAAGCCGTTCACGTAAATCATCTGAGCCTGATGAAAGCGCCGACTACAGCGACGGGCCTTTGTTCATCGAGAACATAACTCGCGCCAAAGATATCTGCGAGGAGACTGATGCCGCTTCACTGCACGGCTTTTTTACTTCACCAGATGGTTTTGTCTTGACAAATTCCCTCGTCCCGATTTTTACAAAGTCCAAAGCATCCTCGTTTCAAGACCTACTCCTACCCGCGGTCGATTACGACTCACGGCTCAGCAAAGGCGTTTACAGGGAATACGATCCAGACGAGGACATGCCATGGGAAGAGAAAAAGAATCATCTCTACTGGGCCGGAACATCCATCGACGGCTATTATCAAGACAGCAATTGGAAAAACATGCAGCGAGTCCGCTTCGTCAAGAACATGAATAACGCAAGCCTGCCCGTTTCCCTCATGCGTCGGGACGAAAGCTCTGGTCGCTGGAAAGCGCACAATGATACCATGGGGAGTTTGTCAAAGTATGCTGACGTGAAGTTCACGTTTCAAGAAATGTGCGATGAAAAGACTTGCGAGGAGATGAGAGATCCCAAAAACGGTGTCCTTTGGAAGGCGAAGGAACCCGCCACGGAACCTTACGCCAATCGGTTCCTGATGGACGTCGATGGCCATACATTCACAGAGCGTTTCCGCCGCTTGCTCAGTTCGAGGAGTTTGGTGTTCAAGATGACTATGTTCCAGGTGAACACTCTTTCACCAATCATTCCGTTGCATCAATCCGGCTTGGCTAACAGATGTCACGTCTAGGAATGGCACAACGATTTCCTAGAACCTTGGGTGCACTACGTACCCATAACCCTGGGCATGAAAGAGCTGCCCGAGACTCTGAGATTTCTGGCAGAGACGCCAGAAGGGCAGGAGATCGCAAAGGAGATCGCAGAGGCGGGAAGAGAGTGGGTGGGCAAGGCGTGGAGGGTGGTCGACATGAGAGTTGCGACGTTTAGGATCCTGCTGGAATATGCGAGACTTTACGGCGCGGAGAGAGATCGGACGGGCGAGTGTCCGTGGGATCGCAAGGGGCGAGGGAAGAGTTGAAAGGGGTCGTGTGATTGTGGATGCATGTACACTGTCCCGCGCGCCGTGGCTACGCACGCGCACGGGATGTTGCTAGTATCGGCGTCGTCGGCAGTCTTGCGGAAACAGAAGGCCACAGTCGGCGAGCGAAGTGCGGGCTTCACGACTCCAACCTGCCACCGATGAATATCCTCCTCAACCATTCCGGACGAGTATGCGGCCAACGCTGAAGATCAGCACCAACGAGCTCGACCATGGCTGCCGGCGAGCTACCAGCAGCCTCGGCCTAATCATTTACAAGAGCTCCATAACAGTCAAGCGGCCGCCCTGCTGAACTGCAACTTGAGTACTACCTTTTACCACCTTGGCCAAGCTGAAAGACCCGAACAAAACCCCTGCGGACTTTTTTCCCAGGATGGCATTGTATAGTACTAGTCCCTGTCGTACATTACAAAAGTCATCGTCAGAGCGGTGATTCGATGTACATATAAAAAACACACCACACATATGCCAGGCGCCAGGCGGTAGCAAAGACGGAAAAAAATACTTCCCCACAGCGCTTTCTCTGCCTTTGGAAACTTTCAAACAGACCCACCCCCAGCTAGAGACAGACAGAACCTACCTGCGCAACGGCTGATGAATCCCCAGCCCTGTTCGTTCGAGCGGTGCGACCGACCGCGCCATCAAAACCCAATCAGGTATGGAAAAATTGACTCCAACAGCTCACTATCAAGAAACCCGGGTATAGATATTAATCTAATTCAACCCCTGGAAAGACGGAAGACGGAAGATGGAATCACACCGACTTTTCTCTTTCTATTCCCTTCCCTCTTCTGCGTTCCTCCAGGCGTGCAACCCGCACCAACAAACATCACGCACGAATGGCTCCGTCGTGATTTGAAACAAACAAGCACAATTTCCACTGAAAAACGCGCCTGGCGCTGAAAAGAGAGAGAGGGATATGAGCAGGCCTGGGAGAAGTCAGTGGTGAAGAGCTCAGACCTTCATCCAAAATCAGTGCCGGGGGAGAAGGGAAGGTAGTTTGCCAGGTAAGTGCGGTTTGTGGGATAGTACGATCTACGGGAGGTGTGGAATAGAGGGTGATGTATGTGAGCACTATGAGATCACGTTGCAAAGATGGGATTGATTGGAATTAGGGGGGGGGAAAGGGGGAAAAGGGGAGGGGAGGGGAGGGGTTTGGCGTTGTTATGCGTGGTAGGAATAATTCAGGGAGCTTCGAGTTGGGGTAGTCAGTCTTATCGAATGCTTGTTCGACGGACGTTCAAAACGGTCCATCATCCTCCGTCTCGACTCCATTTCCGGTAAACGATCTAGAGCAAATGTCATTGAAAGCCCGAGCGAGGTTGGAGACTGGTTTTTTGAATTGCCCCCCCACCACCTATCTACCTGCATGAGCGGCCAGATGGCCCCGCTACCGCCATCACGATCGACAAAAGCGCAAGATATCCAAAGCCTACTGAAGCAAAAGTCTGAAGCGTTAACATGCTCCAACATTCCACACAAGAAGAGGCATGCATGCGTTTCAATATACATCGATTACCTCCCATCCTTGCCCACAGCGAACCGGAGGACTTCCTTCGCGCCCGCCGTCCTACCATGCTTGGTCATGATGTGCACCCAATTCGATATCGCCAGCGCCAACATGACCACCACATTCAGGACGACAATCGCCACGAAAAACTGCCAGATGTTCGGGTTGCTGTTGCTGCCGCTGATTTCGCTGACGTTCATACCGTAGATGCCGCTGATGAGAGTGATGGGCGCAAATCTGGTACACCGATTAGCCATGTAAACCTGGCAAGATGTCGACGTGTTGAAAGGTAAGAATTCAATGCGAAACGTACACGTAAGTAAAAGTATTCGTCAGCGCAGTCCACCTCCTCTCGGCCCTCTGCCGCCGATTACTAGCCATCTTCGCCCTCGTCTCCCACAACAGATCCGTCTCTCGCACCAAATGCTTAAAGTTCTCCTCCAACGCATCCTTGGTCTCCTTAACCAATTTCACATCCTCGCCTTTCCACCCTAAACTCCCACCCCTCTGTACCAACGACAGCGACTTTTTGATTTCCTCTGCGTTCCCAACTGTGGTGTCAGAAACGCCGTCGATGCGTCGGTCTTCGTCGCGTATGCTCGTAATGACGCGGCCCCAGCCGAAGCAGTTTAGGCGGAGGAGAGGGGAGATTGTGTAGAAGGGGGAGGTGTTTACGATTTGTAGGTCGAGGTATGAGAACGCTTCTAGGTAGAGCTCGCGGAAGGATTTGGGAGTTTGGGTTGTAGGCTGCGGGCGGGGAGATGTGAAGCCGGGGGGTGGGGTGAGATTGGCGGAGGAGAGATTGATCTTAGTGTGGGATGTGAATAGGAGGATCCCTGGAGATGACTTAGTGCCATTGTTCGTAGTAGCTATATTTGGGAAACATGTCGATATTAAAGGCTACCAAAAATGAATCCAGAAGCACTTAGACGTTCGGGGAAGAGTAAGACCGACCAGTCCATCCACCACTAGTTAATGGGTGCATCTGAATTCCTTCTTGCAATACTGACATCTGCCTAATAGCATCATCAGGCTTGACGTAAAACATAACCTTGAACTTCTCCGCATCCGTCCTCGAAGGCGTCGAGAGCTTAGGCACGCCAAAGCCTATGCTGGTGAATGGCGCCCTATGACGCTCTGACGGTTCAAGAACATGCTTATTCCCATGTAAGCCTGACAGGAAGAATCTCGGATCCAGGTCCAACGAGCTCCCAAGCGCCTCCATCACGCCAGCCGCCAGCTCACCCCGCTGCTCAGCCATGTATAGTCGGACGTTCACATTGGCGGGCTTCTCCTCGTCTAGAAACTTCTTGAGCGCGAAACCATCGTGTATATCCGGCCGTCGCTCAACCCGGGGAGTGTCTGTGATGTCTAGTACTGATATGACCAGCTCTCGATCCTCGATATCCACGCTCATATATTCGTCCAGAGGCTTCAAGATGTCCCAACCTCCCTGCACCAGATCGTGCACGTATTCATGATATGGTCGACGATTTTCGGGCGGCTGTTCCCACCCTTGGTACGGTTGTAGGGAGCTCTTTGCTGCTTTGCGTAATTTGCGCGAGAGGTGGTGAATCCCTTTGACTTCGGGCGAGATGAAGTGTTCGTTTTTGCGGGCCGGCGGTGGGATAGGTGCGCTTTCTGGTGGGCCAAGGCTGAGCTGGGAGTCGGATGGTGAGTCCATTATTGCAGGCCCATGGGCGAGGAAATATGTTGATGGTACAGAATGACCTTGGGCATTGTCCAGAGTCTACAGGCTGGAAGACAGAGAAGAGAGCAGCTTGGGCTACTCTAGAGAAGTCACATTGCGGCTTGGGGCTCGTTCCAAATGTCATCGGTCAGAACTGAGGTGGCTCGGGTCTGAGTAAGCCCCAGCACCGGGTAACTATTGTGAAAGAAAAACAGATCTGACTCGTTTCTCTACGAATATATGAGCATCTCCCTCGAACTATTTTCACGATCTACTTTTGATATTGAATGTTTCCGAGTTCAAGTCTGACCTACGCTTTTACCAATCTATAATAAATTACTTCTACATCTATGAGTCCCGCTGACAAGTCATTACTCCTAGCAGGACTTTGTGTCAGCGCCATTGACCAAGCGGCTGAAGAAACGGACTTTGCAAGGCAAGATCATTTCAAGGTAGAAACCATGCCATCGTCAAACTCAACGATATCCTACCTTCCGAACGAGGTACTGGAGCATATTATGGGATATCTTGACGGCATACCAGCTCTACACGCTTTTGTGGAGGCTGATAGCCAAGCTAAATTGCTTTTCCACGCACGTCCACGAATGATGCTGCTCGATGCTATCAAGAACTGTAGTATGGCACTTCAAATCAAACAGCTTGCGTGTGCTGTCATGGATGTTCGCAGCCAACCACATGCGATCTTTACTCTGGAATGTCTAATTCCATATGTCTTCTTGCAGCGAGATGATGCAGCGATCCAGGAATTATTCGAAGTAAGCGTCTTCTCGAGGGAGTCAGATCCAATAGCTCTTCTCGAGGATTTTGCAAATGTCCATCACCAAATAGCAGAAGCCGAAGAGTCCTTGGTTAGAGCGCAACTACCCAAGACTGCCGACAGGATTCGTCGCGCAGTCGATCGAGAGGAACTCAGCTGGCCTATACATTGCCCACCAGAAGGGAGGCTTGAAAAGCCACCATTGCCAGCAGAGTTTCACCGCATTCGCCGAGCGTTGTGGCGGCTCTGGCTTTACTTTGGCATCTTCCACAATCTGCAACGGAACCAAAAGTATCGCAGTTCTCTTGAAAATCTATGCGCCCAGAAACCATTCTTCAGATATCTTACCATATGGGAGCTCGAGGAAATTGATTGCGTGTACTATCATTTAAAGTACCAAAATGAAAGTCTGTGGAGGAAACATTGTACAGGTTGCAAACAATATGTCTTACCCGACGTCATGTACAATGGCACTTGCAAAGAATGTCGAGGGGGTGAAAAGATCAACGCTTGGATGACTAAAAAGGAAAGGAAAGAAGCTCCAGACCCTGCTTCTTTTTCGTATGCTTGCAGCTGGTACCGGAAACACATGCACAGAAGAGAGCCAGTCGCTAATTACACTGATACTCCAGCTGCCAATTATTCCAACGCGGGCTTTCGACACTTGGTCAAGTGCTCAGATCCCGAATGCATGACAGACTCGTACCTGCGAAACTCCACTCTTGGGTGCTTCCTCGACTGGGGATATTGCATGTGGGATGAGTCGCGATTCAAAGCTTGGAACTTGGTGGACAAAGCGAACAGTAAGTTGGATAAAGATGAAGCTTCATGTATCTAGCAGTGAGTCGGGCTGCGCATTGATAGGAGCGAGCGGGCTGTCAAGAGGTGGGTGATAGGCTGACAAAGTAAAGCGGTACGACGATTGCGCACATTGCGCTGCCGAGCTTATGAGCGTGGCACGATGGCTTGGAGTGAAGGGAGGTTAGTAAGAGAGGAAAGACTTGGTTAGGAGGATCAAAATCAGAGACGCGTTTGCTGGAGGGTTACGCTTCGATGATAAAGACCGCGTCTTACACCGCTCCAAGCTAAACTTTGAATGATCAATGATATTTACGCAGTGACTTCAAACAGTGTAGATTTCTTTGATTCCCAAAAGCCAATCGAAGCAAAGAATCACAGTTTCGCAGCTGCCACTTGCCAATGCCGGGTAGAGCAACGTCTAGTGAAATGACCCTGAATTTCAGCCCTACCAAACTTGCCGCAAAGTTCAACCTCCGAACACAGCCTCTCTCTCCCTCTCTCTCTCCACATTTGTGCTCAACCAGCAATGGTTGTCAAAATCCGCCTCGCCCGCTTCGGCAAACGCAACGCCCCCTTCTACAACATCGTCGTCGCGCAAGCTCGGTAAATTTCCCCCTCCCCCTCCCCCAAATCTCCACCTCCAAAGCACTCCTCTCCCACAATCTCCTCCCCCCCCACCCCCTGACCGCCCACAAAAAAAACCCCCCCTAACACGCACCCTCCCAGAACCGCCCGCAACTCCAAACCCATCGAAGTCCTCGGCACCTACGACCCGATACCGAAGCCGCCGCCGCTGGGCGAGGAGGGCAAGCCGTTCAAAGACATCCGGCTGGACACGGCGCGGGCGAAGTACTGGCTGGGGGTCGGGGCGCAACCGAGCGAGCCGGTGTGGAGGCTGCTGAGTATGGTATGTTTTATGACATTTACCTTTTTCGAAGGGATCGAAGGGATCGAGGGAGGGCGAAAAGGCGATGTGACAGACGAGCTTGGACACGACGAAGAATGAGGTTGAAGTGGGGGGGGGGGGTTTCGATTGAATAGATAAGCTGACAGAGGAGAGGAGCCAGATCGGATTACTGGAGCCGAAATATCATATACAGAAGATGCAGCAGGCGGAGGTGGAGCAGAGGGCGGCGCGGAGTGAAGGGGGTACTACTAGTACGGGGCGATGACATTGGGCGATTGGGTGGGGGAGGATCTGGATTTGACTTGAGAGGGGATGGCATAGAACGGCGTTTCGGGGCCTATGTATCTGATGGCATTTCCGACCGGAAGCTACTTTGTCTGCGCCGTACAGGGCACGGATTCTCCCAGGAAGGGGAGAGGATACTACGATATTGTACAAACCCATATGTGGGTTCAAACCGGCATAGCTTCAGGGCACGCAAAAGTTGGGGGCATGCTAAGTCTATATGCAAAACTATATGGTTATAGATCTATAGATTAATGCTATCAATGAGGTGCAACCACAAACAGCGTGTTGGTGACCAGACATGTGATCATGACAAGGAAACCGTAGATCGCCAGCGCCAGACTAAGCCGACGCAGCAATCTTCTCCGCCATGGTCCGCTCTTCAACCTACTTCCGCCAAGGAGGCCCTCATCCTCACTACCAGATCCATCATCTTCCTCGTCATCATCTTCTTTCATCAATTTTTGATGATGCGGTGACTCCGGCGATGAGATTTTGTAGTAGAAAAGTCCAGGAAGAATGAAGCTAATGCTTGTGCTTCCTGTGCTGCCCACGTACGCAAGCACCTTTTCAAGTGATGAGACTGTCATGGCCACTATGTAGCTGAGGACGATGATGGCTACGGTGATGGCGGCGAAGCGTGTCTCGCCCATGCCATCGCCTTTGGGCTTGGAGGACGGTTTAGCAGGTGGCTGCAAGAGACCGGATCTGGATGGAGAGTTGTTTGCGGAGTCGGCGCTGCTCCTTGGCCGCCATTTGAGTACCGCGTCGACGGAAGCTCTGCATGGGTGGACTTGGAGAGGGTAGGAGAACATGACGAGAATGACAATGGCGGCTTTGCCGATGGTTGAGGTGATCGAGGGTGCGTCTGTCACATTGTCAGCTACCCAAATGTGGGGAAGAAAAAAATGATAGGAGCTTACACATTGCGACGACATTGCCTCCCACTGCGTTGCCGAAGGATAGATAGCCTGTAATAGCAACAAGTACATATAGGAAAGCTGCAGCACCTATGCTGGCGACGACAACAGCGGTGGTTCTGAAATGCGAATTGTTGCCAATCTCGTTCAGTATTGAGAACATCTGAGGGAGTAGTTAGGATATCAAAGCTGAGAGGAAGGGCCAGTGCACGTACGTTCTGATGGCAAGTATATGCGAAGACAATGACAGGAAAGCTGCTCAAAACTGCGACTGCGCTCTCTGGTTGGGCCACTCTGATGTCGCCTCTATCCTGCTTGGTATCCCCTTTGATGAAATGGGCAACTACCAGTATGACCAGATACCCAATAGATATTAACGCTACCACGCTCGTGTATTTGAGAGAGTCCAGACGCCGGAGGAACGATAGGGGTATAACGATAAGCCTGTGTTCGAATTGGTCAGCTAGGCGCATGCTGCAAGCATCGACCATCCGCAGTACTCACATAAATCCAGTAATCCAGAAATGCCTGTCAATCAGGAAACCAACACCTCCAGCATCTTCATTGAAACCTCGGACCACACCTGGCATCAAATCCCCAATGATTATAAGATAGCTAACGCCGACACCAAAACATTTGATCGCAATGGCCGCGTCAAATACAACGGCCGCATTTGGGTATGTGATTTGCGAGAGAGCGAAGAAGGAGGCAGCGCCGCGGTCTAGGTATCTGGCGCATTTCGTCTGAAGGTAAAGACCAAAGCCAGCGGTCAGGCCTGCCCATAAGATGATGATGGTGCCAAATATTATTCCCATACGTGAGAGGGCGAGGGGCATGGCGAGAATACCAGCACCGACGACTACATGAATATAAGCCCCTGTACGTAGTACACCTTTTGTCTGCGCATACTTGTGTTCACCAGATTGATAATGCTACTGATCCAGCCGGCTTGACCAATCATACCCACCTCTTTTCTACCTCTAGCGGAGCGTGGCCTACAACCCGTCAGCTTTTCAGGACTCATAGTTTACAGCCCATTCAGGTCTCCAAAAGCATACCGTAACCCTTGGTATGAGTTAGGGCTGTCTGAACGGCCATCGCTCCGCTCTGCATCGGCACTGGCGGCGAGGTAAGCCGGCATGCTCGTGGCTGCCTCTTCGAAGGGCAAGTCACCGGATATCGTTCATGGAAATGAGTACGTGTATATCGGTGATAATGCCGATGTGTTTTACGACTGGAAGAGATGTGCACACTGCCACACAGCCTGTTGGCATCTCGAATTGCCAATCTCGCGCTTACAAACTAGCGTCCCGAATCTTATCTAATCTTAGAGTCTTGGCAGCAATGCCATGCACTTACTTAAGGTAAGTACTATATTGAAGCCATCTGCTTTCGGCTCTCCCACACGCTACTCCATCGTACTACTCTAGATCATACTTTAGGATGGACGTGTGTGGCCGGTTCTTCTAGCCAACCTCACCCTGATAAGTGGAATTGGCAATGAGAAATTCAACCGCCATTGACGCATCTACCTGCCCTGGCTCGGCTTCAATTAATGGACTTTCCCTTCTCCCGCTTCGCCACCACGATGTGTTGTGAGCTCAACAAATAGACCAATTGAAGCCGGTTTCAATTCTCGAGCACCCATCAGTAGATTAAGTACCCTTGAGGGCTTCCTTGACAGTCGGATCGTCAAGTTTTCGGCTGTCGATACCATCCACTGGAGGGACGTCACATATTTGGCTACTTTAGAACTCGTCTCTGTAATTTTGTGGATATCATAGTCAACTGGAACGAATTTTCGCCGCAGGCTGTTTTTCTCCTCTACTTTTCGTCACTACTTTCTAAAGAACTTAGTCTCTATGACACGACTCGAGAACGCGAGGCAAGACCGATTCGCACTCTTGCCTTAGCTGTGAGGATATAGAAAGCCAAGGTCTCAATTGAGCGGAGCTTGGAATTCCAGCATGGTGAAAGCTCATCACTGCCACAGGCGGCAATCTGCTTCGGCAATAGGTGTTCTCCATGAGCCTCGGCGCGGAAGAAATTCGCAAGTGCGCTTTCGCCTGCGCATAGACGTGCGCTAATGTTGCTCTTTGACCTTGCCCTGCAGCTCAGGACTTACAAAACCCAGAGATCTGTGCCGAGCGATTGTACGCTCTTTCTACTCCAACGCGGCATGGCAATAGCAAGGCTTCGTCTAAAATCTCCTATTCACCATCACCTCAATATGTACAGAATGCCAGAAGTCACTACTAGCACCTACAAGAGATCTGGATATGTATTCTGAAAGTCTTGAAGTTTTCTAACATTGCAAAGATGATGTTATCGAGGCAACTTCACCTGTCGGCTATCTTAGCTGTTCTGGTTTCTATTTCTGTTGCTCTTAATATACCCTCACCTCTAAACAAAGATCTTCCATTAGACCTCATCAACATCACCAACTCTTCCATGAAAGAACCACTAGGGCACCTCCCAAACCTGACATTCGCTCCCTGGCCGCCACAACCATACCAGATCCAGATGTATCTACCCTTCGCCTTGCCAGACCTAACCATCATCCGCGCCCGCGAATTTCATGGTTCGCGCCCAGTCAGCGTGCCCAGGCTCCAAGAATTTCTCCGAGAATTTCGCGACAACATAGCACAAGAGTCTCCCATTCCAGGCTTCGTCCCGCGCATGGCGAGGCAATCCACCATCGACATCCTCTCTTACACGGCGTGGAGGATCGAGTTGAACGAAGGCCTTTTCGGCCACAGGCTACCCACCGAAATCGCGATCCTGGTCTTGGACGAGATAGCGAAACAGCTGGGGATACATGGTCCGACGTATTTGTTCTTCAGCATCACGGAAGGGATTTCCACGGACGCGTACGGGTTTCTGGAAATCGAGGAGTTTGGCGGCGGCGTTTCTTTGAATCGGTCTTTGGCCGATGGGGACAACGTTTTTCAGACAGCTTGATTGTTCCTATTGAACGATGTTATGTGATACATTCTTAGCTCAATGACCGAAGTAGTGACTCCACCACCTCATCGAGGATCTCCAACCCAACGTAGAGGACTTCCTTCTTGGTTGGATCGAGGTGGAATAGAAAGCGCCAATACTTGCGTAACGCTAAAAGGGCCCGGGCAATTTGTTCACACAATTCCACAAACATAAAACGAACCTAGAACGCGAGGATTGGATTAAATGCAAGCCGTAGACCGCAGCGGAGAAAGTCCATACTACTTGGCTAGAGTATGTCGATTCTTTTGATGATGCCTCGAATCATAGTCCCGTCGAAGAATCGTGGTTGGAGTATTCATATTCACGGCATCAGGTTCGATTCCTCATGGCGCTGGTAAGATACAATGGTGTAAAGGTTTTGTATTTTATTTCTGTAATTCAACCTCCATCTTCTGCAACCGTAGGCCAATCTGGACAAGTACCCTGGCCCCCCCTGCCCATTGGGTTTTGATGCGATTGGGCCCTCTTAGATCTTGAGATGGTACAGAGATGAGAACCGAGGTCAGATGGACGCACCTTCGCGGAGTTCTTGTGGGCCGTCTGATGCGCCCTCTTAGATCTACTTATCTTCAATGGTACCACAAAGAGAGGTTCTAGCTCGAGTTGTGGTGGAATGTGAAATATAATGTTGGCTAAGACTGATATTTTTAATAGTGATAGAGATCACAACATCCCTACCATCCTGGCCTCCCAGTCTTGAAAGATCAGTGCGAGCTTGCCATGAACGTTTGATCAAGCTCATCTATTGCCAAAAACTTGACCGCTATAGCCACGTCCTCCGCTCTCCCTAGCGCAAGCTCCTTGTCCTCGTCACTCGCGAATCCCTCATAGCCCGTAAACACAAGCTCCTCAATGGGTACAGTCCGGAGAAGTCCCCGCCCCGCCCCTGCCTTGGCGTCTACCGCAGCCCCTACAGTGAACCTGACAGGGTCACGATAATAATGGGCTTCGTCCGACATCGAGCTCTTCTGGCCATCCAGTACTAAACGGCGAAGCGAGTGCGGCAAGATCTGCGATAACAATTGGTGATAGCAGTCCGTTCCTGCCAGACAGCTGTATGTCGTTCGCAGTTCTGTGAGTGCCGAGAACTCTCGGAGCGAGCCCATGAAGGGCGGTGCGTGATCGTTCGGATGAGCGAGTAGGACCATTTTGCGTAGCGTAGTCGCTGAGTGCGATATGAGGCCATTGCGTATCATAAAGGGATTGAAGTGAGGCGCCTTGATAGGAGGGAATTTCGCGGGATCTGCGAAGGAGTATTTGAAGTTCTGGAGCCGGGTGAAGCCTCGCAGGAACTCGTAGAGGCATTCGGGTCTTGCTGCGCAGTTCCACAGCTCGAGTTGGGTGATGGTGGAAGGTAGGTTGGCGGTATTGAGCATTGTCAGTCCCACCTCTACAGACTCCGATCCGCCAAGATCTGGAGCCGAGAAGAACTTGACGGAGGGCAGAGCGCAGAATATTTGGGCTTCCGCAATAGAAGACGCTTGCATTGGTGAAGGCCGCAAGGAGATTTTGGTCAGGTTGCTGAGGGCAGGTGATGGATGACTCGCCATCTCCCTGAGAAATTCATAGAACACGGCCTTCTGGTGATGATGATCTACAAACCCCGCCTCGACGTGGATTGAAGTGGCATTGCGGAACCGCAATAGTAGCAAAATAAGTATCAAAGGCTCTGCAAAGAAAACAAAGGGTGACAAATGTGTATTTGGGGCACCCGCAGTGAGGATCCATTTGAAGAAACCTATCTCCCTAGCCAGCTGACCAAGGAGTTGCTGGTCTTCTTTTAGCAGTTCTTGCCCTTGATATGGGACATCATCGTCATCCTGTTTGCCAAGCAGCTTAATCGTCTTGACGTAACGTCCAACAGATGGGTCTCCAAGCACTCGCTTTAAGAATTCTGATCTAGTGATGAGAGAGGATGGAGCCTGATCACTTGTAAAGGTACTATATTTGCGGCACAGTGCTCGGTGCTCTGATAGAAATGGGACCGCCACCGTGTATATCTTTTTCGAGATTTGTGCAAAGTTTTCGAGGTCTTCAAGTTGGATGTATGAGAGGATCTCGTGGATCAGCTCGGTTGGGATACCAGTGATGAGTGCCATGTCTTCTCGGAAATGAAGAATCACTTGCCAGGATTTTGAGGTGTGCGTTTGCTACCTCGACTGCGGACATAAACAAGATTCATTTATAGTAGTCGGAGTGATGTTGTATTGTTGTTGGAGTATTGGAATTTTGGGATGAACGGAAAGGCCATTTCACGTGGTTTCGTCGAAGGAGCGAGATCTTAGGTTCATCACGTGACATCGCAGATCTAGGGTCTTGGCAAAATTGAGAGTGGACAAAGCTCCAGAGTTGCACCCTACTGATGATGTTAAAAGGTAAAAATAGTAATAAGAACACCCTTTGCTTGAAGATAATCACAAACAATGTGGTCCAGAAGTTCCTTTCGTCCAGTATCTAATGCCCAAGTTGAACAAAGCTTAGCGTTAGGGCTATCAGTGAGCCCCTGAATAAAGATCGCCAAGGCTATGCTAGGGAGCTAGCTGAAACCAGCTCAATCTGGCGCCATTCGGACGGGCCCCGCTCCACTGGCTCAGTGGCTTCAGCTCTCGAGGGCCCCAGTGTCTCATTTTCCACACACGTTGCTCTTTCTTCCACCCAGCCGTTCCAACCAACACCATTCAATTCCAACACGACTACTTCTCCTTCTTCATCACTTCATCAATCGCTTCTTGATGCGCCATTCATTACCATCATTCTGACTTGGCCGTCACCATCAGCTACGTTCTGTGCAAGCCGTTCGCTCGCATTGAACCCCCTCGCTCACAATGAGGTCCTTCCTCGTCGCTTCCGTCTTCTCTCTCCTTACCCCCATGATATCCGCCCAAACAGTGAATCTCCTCGCGTCAAATCTCCCAGCCTGCGCGGCCCAATGCACTGTCCTCACCAACGCCGCAGGATCTTGTACACCACCACTAGCACCAGTCACCAGTGACTCAATCTACGAATCATGCTTCTGTCAATCAGCCCTCCTTACCTCATTATACTCAAGCGCCGCTGTTCAAGGAGTCTGCCCATCATGTTCAGCAGCAGACATGTTGACCATTCAGAAGTGGTACCAAGGCGTTTGTCCCAACGCCGGGAAAGGCGCGCCCAATTTTGGAGTTCTGGCGGGGGGTACTACAACATCGTCGACTGCTGCGACGCCAGGCCCAACAACATCAATCGCGACGACTGCACCAAGCGCAAGTGCGACGAGTACAAATCAGCAAGATTCGAATAGTTCTACGAATCCCACACCCGGGCCTTGGTGAGAACTATTTTGCAGAGCCCGCCATCCATACGCTAACATGATTCCCCCCTAGGATGTCAACTCACTGGCGATGGATTGTTATGCTCATCGTGCTCATCGTTGGCCTTACTATTATTGCCATCGGGGGATGGTTCTTCCACCGCCAATACCATCGCAAGCGCGAAGCCAAATGGGCTCTTGGATCGAGGGTGGACATGACAACGTGGGGACCGGGTCAGAGCGTGCATGACCTCGGCTACCATGGATCCGGGGCAGTTGTAGGGCCAGGGGCGCCAACAGACAAAGGAAAAGCGAAGGAGCAAGTGAGAGGAATGAACCGGCCACCACCCGCGCGCATGAGGGAAAATCGGCTGTCGAAGTTCTGAGCCCAAAAGTAAACAAGAAATGGCGTGATGGCGTTTGAATCGAGATATGGGATTGGGAAGCATCTTGGAAGCATGCTTGTAAGGTTGGCTTTAAGCTGGCAAGCATTTTGAGAGCGGCAAAATGGACGACTTAATGCAAGGATTCGCTTCTTTTAGACCTTCAACATACGCCACGAAGGTACCTACGGATACCAAAGCAACTGTAGCAGAGTCTTGCACAGTTCTTGTGCAGAATCCATAATCTCACATCTACTGAACATTCGAAAGACTCGAGTACAGTCACCGTGTTCCAAACACCAGATTTTCGTTATTGTGCACCGAGTCATGTCTCTCGAACGTCGTCCTCCCTTTCTGCGTTCTTGGATTAGGAGGGTTCAGATCCTCATTGATGATGGCAACGCTAGCGAGCACAATAGCGCATCGCCCAGACTAGAGTCTACCAAGCTGACACGTCGCCTGCCAAATGAGACAAGCGTATCGCCATCCTGTTCGACGTCTACAGTCAATTATTTTTATAGAGTGGGCTAATATTGACGGATAGATCTCGCTGGAATATCTTCTTGTGTTTCCGCAGTCAGAGCAACGTCAGTGACGGGATTCGCCCGGCAGACTCGCGGCTTTTGCTCCGTGTTTTCAGATGGGCGGATGGGGAAGTAAGTGGCCTAGATTGTGCTAGATACGAAGGATATACACCGAACCTCCACTATTGGCTCTAACAACCGATCAAAGACCTTACACAGGTCCGAAAAACGCCGACTGCCATGACAAGATCGTTTGATCGTTGGCGGATCATTTGCCAGATTGTGTAGTAGGTACCATGTGCTTGATTGTATGACATACCCAGATATGAATAACACGTAATGTTGAGATCGGACGTGCTGCACCTACGATAACATGGAAATAGAACCATTCCTGACTTCGAGGAGGGGACTGCTGGAATTGAACGTGTGATGTCAGAGGGGTTCAAGGGAAGCGGAGCGGTCCACAAGCAGAGACGAGAGATGTGATAGTGTTAGCCCGCACCTTTGGCAGACTCGCAGCTTTCTCTCCGGATTCCGGTGATGGAAGGTTGTGAGCTCTCAAGTTGCTCGAGGGTTTTCAGTGGAATCACTGTAGGATAGAGAAAGGCTCGGATTCATATGGCTGACACCGACAACAGTGTCCCAAGCCGGTGCTGTCACACTGTCAGTAATCCTATCAACGTATGGGTCTTTGCGACCATGATACCTATCTTTGTGTCACTCCTCTGATCGTATCCACGGACTTGCGATAGAGCGCGGCTTTCGATTCTCAAGTTGGACTCGATTCTACTCCTGAAAGGCTCAAGCAATAAGGCGAGGATCTCTCTCCTCTTCTCTCCCCTCTCAATCAATCCTCTGGTGATGACGCTGGGAATCGATGTCTCGCAATGGTCCAGAACGATCAGGTTCGTCAACCACAGTCCCTCGTGGTTCTCATTGGCTTCCCGCAACGTTCTCAAGAACCAATCGAACTGCTCTCGCGCGTAATCCGAAAGAGCGCAAGGATCCTCACTCAGAGGGAATGAATCCCCAATGACCAACTGCAGGCTTTGGACACGGCGAACATACTTCAGTAGGCCCTTTGTGCCATTGACGAACCTGTTTGGGGCGTATGCAGGTTCCGTCAAATCAAGAAGGAAGGTATTCGTAGAATTGTAGTAGTCGAACGCTTCGTGATAGAGATCCCGGCAGACGGAGAATAAGCCAATCCGCAGAGGTCCATCCATATCATCTCTGACCATGTTGATGTCGACTGCATTGGGAAGCAGGTAGGAGTAGATTTGACGGCGGATCTCCAAGGGAATGCTTAGAAGGTTGGGAGTCGTAGCCATAGCTAATAGAGATGTACTTATATTTTATATGTAAGACGCTGTGCGGTTCCTGTGGGCTTGACTTGGATGCTCTGAACATACAATAAGGTGGTGCAAGGTTGAATTGAAGTTGCATGTGAGTTGGCGGGGTCATCACGTGACTGACATGTGACCGCGCGTTTAGTTCGCCTTTGGCCTGCAACTTCCAGTCTTCCAGTCGACATCGTCGATTCTTACGCGACAATGAATCGGCTTTCATTAGAATTAATTCGCTTCATCGTCGAAGAGGTCCCGGGTGAGGACCTCGAGAACCTGCGTCTCGTCAACAAGATCTTCGCTGACGTAGCTGCCCCTCGTCTGTTCGAGGCCATTCCAGTATGGATAGGGATCAGGAGCTTGGAGAGACTTACAGCCCTTTCGGAACATCCACAGCTGTCCCGATATCCTAAAGAAATCATCTTCTCTCCTCTAAGATTCATCGACTAAAAGGATGATAAGGTCTACAGAGCTAAGGTGCAGGAATGGTTTGAGTACCAGCCTTGCTCCTTGAGCTCGCACGCGCTGGCCATAGGCAGACACATGTCAGCGTACAGGAGCTACATCGAGGCACAGCGTTATCTGTCGTCAAAGGACACGGACGTCAAGATCCTTTCCCGTGCTTTCACAAGACTCCCCAATCTCGAGACTCTAAACCTTGCTTACGCAAACCTCGCCATCGGTTCCCTCGAAATGGTGGATGCGTTTGGCCGATTTGTGGCCCACGACTTGGTGACCTGCGATTGCGAATATGCCTTGCCGACCCTGTTTCGAGCTCTATTTTGTTCAAGGACAAAGTTCAAAATCTTCAAGCTCGGACCAGATGGCGACTACGCCAACGGTGGGGATCTTTCAGAGGCCTTACGCGTGAGATCATCGTTGGTGCCACTCTCTCACGCAGAACTCCCAAGTCGTTCGTCAACCAGCACCCCTGACAGAATAATTGTAGATGCTCTGTCCAAAACGTTTCCTGCTTCAAACGTGCGAGTTTGTAAGGGTGCGCTTAGGCAGTTGCGTGAGCTCAGAATTGGAAAGATTTACCTCTGCGGTTCCGAAGTTGCTGAGTTGTCGCGCGTCACGGCTGCAATACACATGATGATTAAATCTGCTCATGATATAGAGACAATAGTCATTCACATCTTCGGCCTTTCTTACGCAATGCCAAAACCGTCCTTGACGGCGATAATCCCTAAATACCCGTTAGGTAATCTACGCATGTTGGAGGTCAGCGATCACGAAACTAGATTGGTTGCTTTGACCGGACTTTTCAGCTATCATCGAAAATCGTTGGTCACGGTCAAATTCAGCGGAGTCAATGTTGGCTCTAGTGATTGGTCCACCGCTCTGGTGCATTCGAGGACAATCAATTTTGCTTGCTTAGAGCTCTTCACTCTCAATTTTTGTGATGGGCAAGAAGAGGATCTCGAAGTCCAAGACTACATATTAAAGAAGACTGACGAGGATCCTTTAGTGGAATTCAGGAAATACTTCAATACGGAATAAGAGTTCTGACAAGAGTCGGCTGACCAGCTAAAAGGACCACGCTATTGTCACCAGGGGCATACTCATCTATGTAAATGCGGAAGATGCTCAACGTCCAGCGCTGCAGATTGAGGCTGTCACTGACAGGCGCACGCCGCAGCAGCAATAAATAAAAGACCCAGTACGCCCTTGTGCTTGGACAGACATGGACGGGGCGTTGGAAGTCATTTTTCATAACTCACTCTTGAAAGCATTACCGTTGAACTTCGGGTTCTTGACTCCATCCGTGATATTCGCTCGTATCTCGCTAATATCCTCATCCCCGAACCCGCACATCGTCCTCAGATACCCCTCAGCCCCCCCATACTTCTCCCTGATCATCTCAATTGTAGCAAGCATACTCTCCTTCCTACGCCTCCATCAGCTCATAACCCCACAAATACAACGTACCTCACTCACCTCGCCCCAACCATCCTCCTCAATCCCTCCACATCACCCCCCAACCTCGCCTTCGATTCGTCCAACAACCTCCCCATCACCTCCTTCCTCCACTCCCTGAGTCCAATCTCCGTAAGAGCATACTCCTCCGCCACATCCTCATCCCGAACCCCCACCAGCATCAGCACAAGCGCACACAACAAACCCGTCCTATCCTTCCCCGCCGAGCAATTGACCAAACACATCTCCTCCCCCCCCCTCCTATCCCTCAACCACCCAAAAACCCGCCCGAAAGCCGGCCCGGCGTGTTCCAAAATGACCCCGTACGCCTTCACGAACCCTACCGTCCCATCCATGCTCGCATAGTCTTTATACCGCTTCGCCAACGACTCGGGACTGTAATCCTGGTCCTCAAACACGGGCGCGTGGACGCGGCGCGTTCCCTCAATCTCCAAGTATTGAGCGCGGGCGCCGAGTTTGGCAATCTCGGGCGTGGAGCGGAGGTCGAAGACGGTGGTTATGTGCAGGGATTTGAAGGCGGGGAGGCGGGCCGGGTCGAGGGTGGAGGGGTCGGCGGAGCGGTAGAGGAGGGGGTGGGTGGGGAGGGAGGGGAGGGTGAGGGCGCGGAAGTTGTGGATGCCGAGGTTGTGGAAGGGGGGGGTCGGGAGAGGGTCGTGGGCGGCCATTGCGTGAGGTGTGGGACAACGTTGTGGTTACATTGTGGTGGTGGTTGCGGAGGGCCGTCGTCTCCGACCCGTCGGATTTTCCATCGTCCCAATCTGCCCGTCAACATCCTTCCCATCGTCTACAGCAGTTTGAGCCATGTCCTTATATTCTGGCCTGCGGGCTGGCTTTCAGATTGGCATGTACAGGGACTAAAAGAGCCAAGTGCTGACGGCAGTTGGCCTTTTACCACCAACGGGAAGTTAGTTCAATCTTTTCGTGACTCATGGCTACTGGCGATATCGGCCAGTCAGTTGGTATGTATAAACCTTTATCCTGTTCTCCTGTCCTTCTGTTATTCTGCATTGCGTTGTTGGCTTTGACTGTAACGAGTTGTTCAAAATCCGTCTTTGATCGTTCGTTCTGCCTCACATACCTCCTTCAAGAAAACACTGCCCGTTTCTTCCCAAGTACCAAGAAACCATGCCTCTCACCCTCTCCCACTGCCTCCCCACCGACGCCCCCGAACTCGCCCGCGCCTCTCTCGCAATCTGGTCCCCAATCCCGCGCAACAAAGTCGCCTTTGGCAAAGTGTCCGAGTTCTCACGCCTGAAAATGTACGAAGAAGACTTCTACGACGGAATGACTACCAAAAAGCAGTACAAACTCCCTCAGCGGAAACACTACCTCAAAGTCACCGATGATGCCACGGGCGAAATAGCAGCCTGCGGCGTGTGGGTCTATCTGCCTGAAGGGTACTGCACCGAGGACGACGACGAGGTCGTAATGGGACCGCTGCCCGAGGGCGCTAATGAGGAGCTGATGAGGGAGTTTTGCAGGATGGCGGGGAAGATGAGGGGGAAGCATGCGGGGAGGCATGAAGCGCACTGGTGTGAGTGAGATTCGCAGAATCGGTCGAGCAACTGATCCCGTAAACAGCCGTGCGGGAAGAATGAAGCTGTGTTCTGACGCTGCAAAGTACTCTGGCTGCTCGGCACGCATCCGAATCACGAGCGGAAAGGGGCTGGTGCCCAGCTCATACGATGGGCATTTCCCCAAGCAGATGCTGCTGGGCTGAGATGCTATGTCGATGCTAGTAAGTTGGGACATCCGCTGTACACTAAATGTGGGTTCGAGGATGTGGGGGAGATGAGGTTGGATCTGGATAAGTATGAGGGCGGGAAAGGTATGGGTGTGCAGAGGTGGGTCGCTATGGTTAGGGAACCTCAAAAAGTGTGATGTGTGCGTAGGGAGGTCATGAAAGCAAGATTGGACATTGCACACCCGGTTCCAACAAGGGTTGTTGAAGTCATCTATCTGCCCTTACTGACTAACTACGCAAGATCTCTGGGGAATATGTACGGAGAATGCTGCTGTCGGCTAACGAAAACGGCGTGCCTGAGTTGATGACAACATTTTTGACATGATGACTATGAAAACCCCTGACGACCCTAAACATATGCAATGAAGAATCAAAAAACGCCAAAATGCCTGGGTATCACTTATTTCTCACCAGCACTGGCACGCATATCGCGCACAAGTATATCATACTCTCTCCTCCCCGTCCCGTCCAGCTCACTGAACTACCCCTGTCCTATTCCCTCCCGCCCCGTCCAGCTTTACTAGACTACCCTTCCTTATCCCAACCATTCATTTCATCCTCTTCTGTCATTTGCGTTAAAACCCCATTTCTTTCCTTCTCACCACCAATTCGACATCCTCCATTCACCCCTTGTGGTCGCTGCCACTCACTCACCCCTCTTTCTCGGCCGCCTTCTTCGCCATAGCATCTTGCCATCGCCGGAAGGAGCCGTTCGCAGATCTCGAATCACGTGCCGACCCTGGTTTTGGTGTCGGTATCGTCTGCCCACCTTGGCCACTTCCTCTATTCGCAGGAGGAGTCCGATTGTGGTTGTTATGGTTGGTGGCTGCAGTGGTCGCTCTAGACGTGTTAAATGTCGAAGCTTGCAGTCGCCCTTGCTGCTGGCGACTTGCTTGATATCCGTCTCTGCCACCACGTCCACGTGGGCTTGTTCCTTGCCCACTTTGCCTGTCACTGCCACCACTGCCGCCTCTCGTACTAGCGCCAAGAATCTTGAAGTCCTCCTCAGCTGCTGGTCTTGTGGGCATGACTTTGGACGTATTTGCAACTGGGCCGTGTTTCGAGTTTTGCTTTTGTGGTGTGCGGGCTCCTCGTCCACCTGGCCCGCCTTGGCCACCACGACCGCCTCTCCCAATAACATGAGGAGACCAGCCGTCTCCTCCAACTGCCATTCCTGTAGGCGACGCAGCAGATCTATGGTGCGCGCCGCCTTCATTCTTCCTCGCCGGCGTTTCCCGTATTTCATTTCGCAGCGGGGACCCTCGGTATGGTGGCTTCGCTGGCGGGTCGAAAGCTCGCGCATCTTGGGTCCCCAATGGCGCAGCTTGCGGATTCGGATCATCTTCCAATTCTCCCTGCGTAGATGGACATGTGTCAGGAATTGTCGGTGCAGGCTGTGCTTGACTCACCTTTGGCTGAAAAGGCAGACGCACCTTGGGGGTATCATCTGGGTTGTCGATTCCACACGACGGCGGAGTGGGCAGTCGCACCCTCGGAGCCGTATCTGGATCTTCTAGTTCCACTGAAGTTTGAATCCCGCTACCCAACCGCTCACGGCCAGCATCCCGTGATGCGTGACCTCGCGGCCCAGTAGGAGCACCCGGTGGGGGCTGCGGCTTGGGTAGACCTCGAAGATTTGCCGGACCACGTGGTGGAGCTCGAGATACTTCTCCGTTATCAAACTTGTTTGATGTGTGTAACGATGTTACATCCGCTCCTGGCGTTCGTGACGACAAGTTCTGAGGGATTGCCTGTGTTTTTGCGTCAGACTTGTCCGCCCACATCGAATCTTCCAATTTCCCTCTGCCACGTTCCCGAACATAATCTGCAAACGCATCCCCAACGTCTTCATCGTGCGTCTTCGTTGCGTTCTCAGTGCCCGGGAAAATATTCGATGGACGGCAATTTGCGGGTTGGTCATCGCGCGCACCTTCCGGATTTGATCCGTCTCTTATTTGTCCCTGAGTGGCTGGTGGTGATGCATCGGTGGCAAGCGCTGGCGCCATAGATGGCTTTCGGCTAGGTGACTGAGGTTGCAATATTGGCAGGGCGGTGGTGAGACTCTGCTGTGGCAGACGTCGCTGAGGCGCTGGACATGGTGAAGACGGTTGTGAGTCGTTTCCAGAAGAATCTTCTTCGGCTTTTGGCGTCCCAGGGCTGATTTTGGGTAGCGTAGGACCTCGAGTGACTTGGTGATTTCCCAGCATGGCGATGCCAGAGTTGTTGTTGATCGGCGTAAACCCGCGAGGGACTTTATGGCTGCTAAGCTCAGACACAGCATCACCCTCTTGGTCGTCTTCGTCGAGTCCTTCATCCTCTTCATCCTCTACATCACTCCACTCTCCGTCCGCTCCTGAATTTTCTTTAGCGTTTGATGCCCCAGGGTTATTACAAGCTGCCGTTTTACCGCGAGTGACTTTGTATTTGCCCAGCATGGGCATGCCAGAGCTGCTCTTGACTGGTGCAGGAGCTCGAGTTACTTTGTAGTTGCCAAGCATTGGTACGCCTTCACCTTCTTCTGCTTGGTTGTCGGCCTCTACATCAGACCACTCTCCATCGTTTCCGGACGTTTCAGCGCTGGAGGGACTCGAAATTTGTTGAGTCAATGCGTTCTTCGAGGCATCCAGGGACTCATTCGACTTCTTTGACGCCTTTTGATTGAGATCCTCTCCACTGGTTGGAGCCATCTCGTCATTCTTCGGGCTTGCGTTCGCTTCGCCGAGCAAGGTCGTCGAAGGCTGAAGACTCGCTGTTCGCCCGGGTGGTGTGCTTTCCTGCGATTGTTCGCTTGAGCAGGGAGCTAGCATATTCTCCTCGAGTGGTACCTCTGGAGTCGTTGCTGGTTCGTCAGCCAATTTCACTCTGTGTTTGTCCTCATCCTGAACGCCTTTTGCAGAGGTCTCTGGCAGTCCTCCTTCTCCGTTGCTACTCGTTTGGCCATCTTCAAGGCTTGACGTTGATGGCGTTGAGGGAATCGACAAATTTTCCAGCGGGCTCGGAACGTCATTCATAGCTCCCCACACGCTTCCTCGCGCGCAACGGATTGGGGTGAAGTTTAGGAATTGAGTGACCTGTTGATCGTACATATCATCTGGACAGCGGTCAGTCAAAACACATAAGCTTCCAGTGGCAAAAAAAAAACTCTTACTGAGGACAACGTCAGGAACAGCAACACCGTCTTCATCTTCTACCAAATCCGGCATTCCGCTCTTTCTCCTCCACTCCAGTTTCTTGACCTCTTCATTGAGCTTCTGAATATGCGCATTTTTTGCTTCTGCCGGCCCCGCAGCCTTAGGGGCAGGCGTATGCGCAGGAAGCTCATTGTGCATAGGCACTGCACTATCGTGCATGTCAGGAAATGGGTACTGGTTTTGGATGGACCGTCGGGCAGACACATCGGGCGAAAGAGTCGCAGGCTTTGCAGCTGAGTATGCCTGGACTTTTAGAAGCGGAGAAGCTGAACCAAAACTAGGATTTGAAGGATCCACCCCCTGTTGAGACACACTGTAAGCTTGATGGTGTGGGAGGAGAGGAGGAACAGGTCGCTTTGGACGTACAGAAGGGACAAATTCAGAGGCCGAGCCGTTCATAATGAATGAAGCTCGCTGTGGTGATGCGTTTGGTGTTTGCGAATTTGTAGGTCGCTGTCCATCCTTCAGAGGCAATTCCGAGGAAGGTATGTCCCCAGAAACGCCTGGCGAGTTCGCAACAACATCCTCTTGAGCAAGGTCGGCATCAGCAGCCACCTTGTCAGCGCCACCATCACGCCCGTCGTCTGGGTCGTCGTCATCATTCTTGTCATCTTCGTTGGGACCAGCATCATCATTATCGTTATTTTGGTCATCCTCGCTAGGACCATCACGATCGTCATTCCCAGAATCAGGCTTGTCACCATGGTTACCTTGATCCTCACCACCGTCTCCATCCCCGTCTTCGCGATCACGGTCGTCATCTCCGTAGTCAGAGACGTCGTACATGTGGTCGAAAGTGTCGCCATGGTGCGCAAGTGGCAGCCACAGGGGAGCCGATTGGATGCGTCGAAGCGGGGCGCCTTCTTCTGCGTTGGTGGCCTTTGAGCCTTCTGGTTGCTGGAAGATGAGCTTGTCTTTCCGCGGGCTCTCATCTTCTTCCTCGACAGCTTTAGTCTCAGCAGCTCCAGTCTCGGCAACTCCAGTGTCAGCAGCTCCAGCGTCAGCAGCACCGATTCTATCAGCATTCAGCTCAAAGTAACGCTCGTTCAAAGCCGCAAATCGGGCCTCTAAGCGCTCGTGTTCGGCCTTCAGCTCCGTGATCTCATCATCTTTGTCCTCATTGGCCCTCTCCTCAGCACTGTGCATATTATCCAGCTCCTCGTACGAAGTCTGAAGATTCTCGTACTTTGCAACGGCCTCTTTGAGCTCATCCTTGAGCTTCTTCAAACTCTCCCGGGTTTCCCTCGCGATGTTCTGGGCTTCTTCTCTGTTGGTCCTCTCGAACCCGAGCTGGGTCTCGAGTGCTTCAATGCGACGTTCGTTGTGCGCGTTGTCACTGGCAATCTGTTCGCGGAGAGCTCTGACTGCTTTCACGTCGGTTTGCTCTTCCAGCGCTTCACATGTCTCTTTCCATGTGTCGCGGCTGTCCTCTAGCATGTTGTACTCTGCTTGAAGATCCTCCAGCTCCTTCTTGAGCTTCTTGCCGCCATGACGGAAAACTTCTTTCCTCTGGAAGACAGATCTATAATTTGCCTGCTCGACATTGAGTTGGACTTGGAGGCGCTCAATTCTGGATCTGTCTGCATTGTCCTCATCTTCTGCAGTAAGGTGGGCTTGGGCATCGGTCTTTTCTGGTGGAGATTCTGCCTCTGACTCCTCGATGGTCTCGAGCTGAGTGTTTATTTCTGGGGTCTCTTCCTCTGCATCATGCTCGGGATCGGCGGCTTCAACCACAGATTCTTCCTCAGACTTCTCGGTCCCCTCGAGCTGGGTGCTCAAACTGTGGGTCCCTTCATCGAATTCGGGTTGAGAGCCCATTCGATCGGCAGTAGCCTCTTCCTCAGACTCTTCGCTGTTCTCGAGCTGAGTGCTCAATTTAGGGTCTTCTTCCTCCGCAGTAGATTGAAACTCTGTTTCATCAGCAGCAGGAGACTCTTCCTCGGCCTCCTCAATCGTCTCGAGCTGAGAGTCCTCCTCCTCTTCCTCGGGCTCCTCTGTCTCCAACCTAGCCCTCAACTCCTCTAATTCCTCTTCCGCATTTGCACGAGCATTGGTCTGGTGATCCAAGAAATCCCTTGTTCCTTGGTGGCCAGCCTTTTCTTCTTCCAAGGCCTTCCGTGCTTCGGCGAGCTGGTTTTGCAGCTTGGCGAAAGCGTGCGAAGAGAACACAACGCCAGGGCGACGACTTCGGACAAATTTGACGAGGGGCCTAGTCTTCGCAGCTTTTTCTTTCTTCAATGCTTCTTGTGCTTTGGTCAACTGTATTTGCAGCTTACGGAAGGTGTTCAGGTTGAAGATAATGCCGGTGCGGCCTCTGACGAAGTTGAATTTGGACATGCGCAGATAGTTGATTCGCTTTTCGATGGCGTTCGCTGAGGTCTTCAGGATCTCCATATCTGCGGCAGAGATGGTAATGGTGTCAGCCGGGACGTCTTTGGAAGCAGGGCCGATCATCTGTTGAACGAAGGTTGCCACATCTTCCTTCAACTCCTCCCATATTCTTGACGACATGAGCACGAGCTGACAACGCCAAAGGTAGAGCAGGACAAGGATCAGAACGACAGCAAGAAGCCAAGCAAGATCGACCATGTCGGGTTCACCAATAGTCTTCACCAAGGATTGGAAGATACCCCCAATGAGGGTGAATGTCCAACGTAAAGAGAGTTCGTGGATAAAATGCGGTGGTACCGCCGACGCAAGGTGTGTTGGAAGGAAGTCGTAACTGCAATCGACTCCCGGAATTTCGTACTCATGTACCCCGAGGATTGCCGGAATGTGCTCTGTCAAATTGAACCCGAACTCCTCTAGGAATTCGCGGGCCCACACATATGGGGTCTCATAAGCAGCTGTGTTATTCTGCACTCTGGTAGCAACGGTCGTGATCGTCCTCGACGTGAAGAATCCATCCTCGAATATCCGGACAGGAAGAATATGTGCGAGAACCTTCCATGGAAGTTTCTTGTCGTATGGGTTGTCCCCAACCATGTAGGAGACCCACTTGGTCGCGCCGACGTAGGTCAGTATGCCCACTGACATATCGCGTGCCATTTCGTAGGCCGACATGATTTCAAGATGGTGGTGGTGTTTGGAGTTAGGTCAGTGGTAGTAATGGTGATGGAGGAGGATGTCAAGATGTGCGAGGTGTGTTGAGTGTGCAAACCCGCTTCGGCAAAAGTGATGAGCACCTATGAGTTTGATTTAAGATGCTCTGGGTTGCTACTGTTAGAGGTGGCGGTAGTGGTGAAGGTGGAAGGCAAGAATGTGGAAGGATGTTTTTATGAAGAAGGATGATGCATGCTTGCAACGTTGTGTGTATGTGTGTTATTACAAGCGAGCATCACGATGAAGACCTTGCCGACGATCAGAGCCAATAGCAGTGACGTGCCGGAGCGTGTGATCGAAGTGGGTATGGGAGAGGATGGAAAAGAAAGCAGCTATATGTGTATGTATGATGGTTGAGTTCTGTCAAGAAAGGGGCTCCAGTCCGTCTTTACAGCTGCTGCTGCTGATGATGAAGAAGAAGGATGAAATCTCGAGTAACGATTTATGTATGTTCAAAGCAACGAGAATGATGTGATATGGGTCAAGTGTCATGCGAGTAATCTCGCGGGCCAGGAAAAATCAATCATATGACGCTGTTGTGGTGGTGTTGTCAACAAAATAAAGAGGGGGGGTTGGTTAATTTGCCGGAGCGGAAAATTGTTAAATAGCTTCAAGTCTCAACACACACATCTGGAAACGAGGTAAAACCCGGGTCAAGGAAGCTTTGTCATTCTTCTTCTTCTTCTTCTTCTTCTTCACAGGCACATTATCTTGCCGACCGAACAAAGCCCGAAGCCTCCTGTGTTGATGAAAGCGGAGGCGGATCCTTTGTGCTCGGTTGCCTACAACACTTCCAAGCCGCTGCTGTCAGAAGGAGGTGTCTCTTCAGACGACAAGTCATCAACGAGTAGATTCCAGGGATACCCTTTCCGGCTCTGGTTTCCCATCTGTCGGATTCGTCGGCCTTGTTGTTGGAGTTCAGTCACATAATTACCGTATCGCCGTACCCGGGGGGGGGGGGTTTCTTTATACTTTTGTCTCAAACAGCGACAGCAGCGCCCTTGTGTTCGTCTGAGATTCCAAGATGCCTACTTACAGTAGAGCGGGTGGAACGATAACAGCAAAATTTTCCAGTAAGATAGCAACGCTCCCATTGGCCCCTATCATCCCTTCTTGTACCCCTCGTACTAAAATTCTACATACAATCGCCCATTAGTATTTGACATTTGATACCAGACAGCTGAATTCCACCTTCACACCTCCGCTCGTCGTCCATGTCTCACCAAATATGTGACCAAGAGCCATAGGCTGTCGTCACCGTGGCCAGCGATGGCAATCGGCTAACGCTCTTGCACTGAAGCTCAGCCAGGTGCGATCTTCGACCCTCGTCCTAGACGGTTCCAACTCCTCGGAGCTCTCAAAAGCGTCAGACGCTGATGAAGGAGTCTCACGGCCGCCAAGTACTGGCCTCCCATTGGAAAAAGAAAAGCCGTATCTGTCCACCTACGCTGCGACCAAATTTCACATCGTCGCTCGAAGCTTTGGCTTTGGAAGCAGAGATCCAGCATCAAGACTTGGAATATGAAGCTTATTTTTTTGAGAGTGTGGAAACACGCAGAGTAACCAGGACGGGACGGCGGAGTGCGTGGCTGATTCGAGTGTAGGGACGTTTGCAATGGCCGCCATTGCGCAGATTGGCTGTAGACGGGTAGTAGTCAGGCCCGGCTGGTTGGTTGTAACATTTTCTGAGGGCGGATATACTGGCATTGCCCGAGTGGTGGCAGAAGTATGCTTTGATTGTAGAGTTGAATAGAATGAAAGGCGGAGGCTTATTCGATCTCTAGATAAATATTACTAGTGTTTTAGATTACTGAAATTAAAGCATAAACGCTAAGCGGACGCAGAGTCTCGGTGAGCCGAAGGTTCGATGTGGATGAGTACATCATGGTGTGGCGTCCGTTACCTTTGTGGTTTGGCAGCCAGCATGAACAGATGAAGGAATCATTGCATCTTTCACGCAGATATCTTTGAGTCACCTAATGCTAGGGCTACTGAATGCGTTGCTATCGCCCTGCTCAATATCCTAAACTCGAAAAAGCCTTCTTTTGGTTTTCTTAAAGCATGTCAGGCATCAACAATAGAATCAAATGCAGAGAGACAAAGACCAATGCTACGACAGACCTCTGGGAGGCGGCTGAGGAAAGAACCTTTTGTATAGCACTCAATCCATGTGCGCAAACCTGCCATACGGTAAGCTGGGTTTGATCAGTCAAAGCACTGCTTTGAATCTTCGTTGTCGTCTTTGCGTGCACCTGAATTGTCGAGTCTGCAGTGAACTCCCCTGTCGATTTCAATGACTTTAGAAAGTCATAGACTTCACGTGAGTCCATATCACGAGCGCATTGATGAGGCCACTGTCCGTTTCTATCTGGCGAAAGGAGATAATTCCCTGGATCTAGCGCAACGAGCTGCTGGATAGCTTCCAATTTGGTCCATTCTGCGGCGTGATGTAGTACATTCCGAAGACAAGAGTCTGTAGCATATAAATCAGCTCCCTTTGCAATGAGCAACTTCAATACCGCCAATATCCTGCTAGTTCGGACAACATAGTGAACGGCTGTGCATCCATGGTTGTCCCGCATCTCTAGCTCGGGAGCCGAAGCCCGTTCAA
Source organism: Alectoria sarmentosa (assembly GCA_009733775.1). Lineage (NCBI taxonomy): Eukaryota > Fungi > Ascomycota > Lecanoromycetes > Lecanorales > Parmeliaceae > Alectoria > Alectoria sarmentosa. Next base: position 116,226 of record WOGZ01000039.1, read on the forward strand.
GGAGGTGTTTGAGAAGGCCAACATTCCCTCTAGATGCGGCGTAATGAAGACAAGTCCTTCCGGAGCTATCGGCTGACCAAAGGTCGACTGTATCGCGAGCACGGCCACTCTCAAATATCTTAGGCGTCGTTCTGCTGCTCCAGGCTAGATAGTGGATTATTGACATTCCTGCTGAGTCCGGACATAAAGTTTCCATCCAGTCCCCGCGACTCAAGACTCTACCAATAGTCGCATTGAAAATTGTGTGCAATGGCGTCCTGTTCCCGACAGCAACAGTTGCCAAATCAGCACCATGTTCGATCAACAGCCTCGCTGTTTTGTAATTATTCTTTGTTGACATTGCTCGATGGAGTGGAGTCTCGCCATCCTCATCTGGAGTGTTCACGTCTGCTCCTGCCTCAATAAGGACCTTGATGAGGTCGGTATGACCCCTACTCGAAGCTGTGTGCAAAAGCGTGATACCGTACATTGTTACGTCTTTGGCCGATGCTTGGCCACTTGCCAGCAAACTCCTTGTGCCATCTATCGATCCATCACGTACACATTGAAAAATGTCTGCATTTTGGGAAACAATTCGCACGCAATCCAGGCTCCAGGATGTCGTGAGACTCATCCTACGGAGAGCTGTGGTGTGAATAATGAACAGTTCGACATTGAGTCTCTTGCAAAGTCTGTTTGCCAGATTCAAAGAGATATCGATACCAAAACCAGTGCTATGACGATTGAATGGAGACCGGGAGCTTTGCGTACGACCAGATTCTAACGTGGTTACTGGACCTACTCGGAGTACGAAATTTGAGAAAGGGAAATCTGAACGCAAAAGAAGCCATGCGCGGATGCATTGCTGAGGAGCATTCCATCTCGTTGAGCGCTCCTTTGGCCCTGAGATTGGACTTTTTAACTGTTGTTCCACTTCGAGACCTTCATATGGTGTCAAAACTCGAGTCTGTCTATCAAATTGATAGTTGTGGACTTCGTGATTGGATATAGTGACTGCTTCGCATGATTGTATGCGCGACTGGAAGGCTGCGCCTAGGGATGGGAGCAACTCTCCAGAGCCTGCGAGGCTGACTTGGTTTGAGGCATCCGGTATCTGCTCTGATGGCAAGGACCCGTGAATAGCTCTGCTCTTGGAATCAGCCTTGTAACTTTGATTGGCATTAAGTACTGGTTGGAAGTCACATCAGTAGTGTAAGAAGCTCTAGTGAGAATTCAGCATGGTACAACTTTACCATCTCTAAGAAATGGTTCAAATCGTGTTTCCCAGCTGTCAGCCATTTAATCTTTTGCCATGATCTCCGTGTCTTGCGATCCCACTTATGATGGGTTGTCTCTCTCTTGTCTAGGTCATTATCGATTTTGCTGACCTTGTTAGACCATATTTCGAGTTGACTTAGACACTCGTTGAGTCTTTGTTGAAAATGCGGCGAGATTTGCCAATTGGGATCCAATCTTTTACCGCATTCTTGGAGAGTAGTCAGCGTGATGTGAAGCGACTTGAGCGCCGTAAGCAGATGACGGATGTTTTCGGGAACTCGCGATACTTCGTGAAAAAATTTGAAGAGGAATTTGGCGGAGTCGGCCACGCATGCAGCGACAGCTATGACAGAGGCTGCAGAGGACAAGAGTTCAGCCATACTGAAGCAGTGCTTTCCGCAACTCAATGCGCGCTCTCAGTATGTCGGGCCACGTCCTCAATAAAGTACTGAAACAGTTGGCTGGGACGGCTGGCGACCCCCAAATTGCAAACAGATCCTATGTATGAATGAAGCCCCCAAACGCATGCATACGTAACCCAGCCTCCATTTCGCCGAGGCCCACACATGTCTGCCCCCAACATCGACATCAGCTATAGGCATAGGATGAGGCGAAAGGATCCTACGACAGTATTTTGAGGTAGTGTATGTGTATGAGGCAGTCTGACAGTGATGCTGTCTGGCACAAAGGACCCTGAGACTGTCCCATATCCTACTTAGCGAGGTTGCCTCAGTTCTCAGACGTGTGTCACTATAACCACTCCGTTATACCCTTTCGGGCGATATCCGAGGATTACCCACTCGGAGGCTGTAACACGTCTGAACCCAAAACTCAATAATACCTTTGATCATGTACGATATTTTTTGAAGAATTGTTTACAATAAATAAATTTTCTTTTTTGCACGTAATATATTCAAAAGATCATTTAACTATTTACTTTTCAGCGTTTTTTTAAAAAAAAAGAATTTGATTCGTGATTGTATAGCTGATTTCTGATATTGTACGCATCATTTTGATTGTTTTTGAATATCAAGAGAAATAATTACACTGCGTTTCGTGTCAACATTATCAAAACATTGCGTTTTAAGCCATCATTGTCCCTTCGCACAAAACATTCAATCCCTTCGCATAGGGCATTCAATTCTTTCACACAGACTATTCAATTCCTTCGCATAAAACAATCAATTCCTTCACACGAACATTTAATCCCTTCGCATAAAGTATTCAATGAATTTTGCGTTTTACGCGCTGCGCTCTGCGCGCTGTGCGTTATGCGCTATATTATTTTTTAAAAAAAAAGTTTTTTATTCACTCTTTTTTTTTGTGGGAATCGAATCATAATATTAAAAAACCTTCGACGCAGATTTTTTAAATTCAAAAAATTATATCAACGTCATAATTTAAAAGGTGTCGAATAAATACGAAACTTTAAGTTTTCAAACCCCTCAAAACAACGTTAATACATTTTTACGATTGTTATTTAAAATAGTTTCGAAAAGTGATGTGATATCAAACATACATCGACGCGAGATTTTTTCTTTAAGATTTGTTTTAATGATGTCGTCGTCGCAATCGTTTGAAATTTTTTTTTACGAATATAAAATATGTGAACGAATGCGACACGATATTATCATCGATGAAAATTTCAAATATTATTTTAATACGTTGCAGATGATATTTATGTTGAAAATTAATCTTTTGCGTAACGTACGTAAGGTCAGCCCTAAGGTTAGCCGTGTCTTGACATTGTCTTGGCGAATAAGCTTAAAAACACGATTCCCCCGTGTTTCTTATATACTTAATCAACACACACATAATATTCATTATATATCTTTTAACAATTTAAGATACATAAAAATAAATATTATTAATCAAATATATTAAAACTCGTGATCGCATAATGTGTTAATTAAATAAAATAAAAATTTGATCTTTTTTTAAAACTTATGACCTGAAAAAATACGGGGTTTTGAACTCAGACGTGTCTAAACATAATCGCGCAAAATTCTTTACTCTATACTCAAAATAATAAGGCTTCGAATAAATAATAAAATCTTTACCCGAAAAAGATAACTTGGGTGTGGGCACAGCGTCTGAGGACTGAGACAATAGCGAGGTGGCATTAAACTAAGCCGGGCGGACTTCGGCCGAAAACCCCTGAGCTTACTTACGAACTAATGCATTGCCAGGATAAACTATGGGATACTACGGACACGCTCAGCCTAGCCGTAAGCAGCAAAAGATGACAGTGAGGCAATCAGGCAAACTTTCAGCCTCAAACGGCCTTTGTATGCTCTTTTCTGTCCCCTCCCTGCCTACTCAAGCAACTATCAAAGGCATTTTCCCATTCTATTTCCTGGTGACGACTGCAAAACTGAAAATGCCGGAGCCACCACAGGGTTGTACTTCTCAGACTTCGTTCGCAGTCGATGATCGTGTGTACTATCTCCGGTCAGGTATGTCTTATTGGTCTTTGCGTTTCCTTCCATGTCTCGACCGATGTTTGACCTATATTTACCCATCATTAGACAAGTGGCGGCTTGGTGCAGTCGTTCAAAAAGAAAGCACTGGCAGATATATGGTGAGTAATGGCACCACATTGCTGATATTTGTTCGCTACTAATCCGGGTAAAAGATCAAAGATAAGAACGGAGAGTACTACTCCTCGGATACAGAACACATAAGAAAGGCGTCCTAGTAAATGCTATTCTCATTCGGTCCAACTAAGTCGAAAACATTTCAATCGCTGAACACAAAACGCTCATCCGGGCTTGTATCCGACCAAACCTTCAATTGGTCCGCAAGGAATCCTTTCACGCTGTGGACTGCTTACGCATGATCTGTTGGCATTCAATCCGAGTGATAGCCGTGTGAAACCCAATTTCGTGGAGCAGCCCCCTCAGAAATGGCCAACAACACTAGACAATCGGCAAAAGCTAGTCCCTCTCTCTACGACTTGCTATGGGAGCGATACTCTGCGAGCGAAAACTACGATGGGCAGAAGTTCATCTGCATGGAGACCGTAGAACAAGAATTTGATTACGTTCGTATTGAGCAGTGGATTAAGACACATCCCCTTGACCGACGACCTCAGCATTGGAACAGCGATGGAGACCTTATTCATGCCCTTCTTACTGATTCACGCCTTCTCTTTGCCCTACTGGTCCTTGGAGGATTAGAGCAATTGTTCTCAACACTTGTCTCCCATGGCTTCAATGATCATACGCTCTTTGATCATGTGTCGTTCGGACATCGCTGCGTCTCTGCGGGACTCACCGAGAGGGAGAGACACGCTCTGGTAGAATATCGAAAACGAATTGGTGCTGTACTTTTTGGTAATGAGCACCAGGTCTTTCCGAAGGGGACAGTATTACCTTATCGAAACATCAATCATCCAAAAGAGGACAGATTCGGGGGTTTCGGCGTTGTTCGTCGCGTGGAAGTTGCAGTTGGCCACCTAAAAGGCTACAAGGAGGTGAGTAAACAGCGCCAAAGATCATTACCGATTGCTCATTCGGGGCAAGGCCGCTTCAGCCAGGATCTCACTGCAGGAACAAACCTCCCAAAAAAAAAGACCGGTCTCTTTTAACGATTTCGGGATACATCAGGCAGATGCCAGGTTGGTGGAAGTTCGCACGGAAGTACCTAGCAGATGACGGGGGCAAGGCTGAAGGACATTAATTGGGCGTCTTTCATGCGCCACCAGTGGTCATGGTCAGCCGTGAAGGATTCGACACGGAACAAGCAAAAAAAGGTGAGGCATCAAGAGCGACGACGACGACTCCTTGACCAATGAAAACTCCGAAAAGGATCCTCTCATACTAATAAAAAACATGAAGCCTCCTCCATCTGCAGCCTTGTCCCCTCCGTCCCAAGAGTCCAACTTTCCGGCGTCTTTTGTCCTTGGAGCAGCGAGCGGTCGGTCTACTTTACGCCCTACACCCACTTTCGTTATGCCGACAACCCTTGCTGCAGTCAGCTTCCTTCCTTTAGCCCTCCTCACGCAAACCCCTAAGGAAGGATCCCTCTACTAAGTGGAATTGTGTGATGAGAGTGCAGTGCTATAGCATCATCGGGCTCGGGCACGTTGTCGCCAGTCAATCAATCAATCTTTTTGCAAGGATATTTGAAAGTTTGCAGCCATTCTGTATGAATTAGCTATATGTAACCTACTTAGCTGGCTTGGCTTGGCCTGATGGGGTTATATCTTCAACGTAGTAGGCTTCCATGAAACATATACGTTTGCATTTACCTCTCGTTGAATTTTCTATCTACTTAAATTTATTCAACGATATCTAAAAAAATGGTTTAAGACTTGAAAGAGATCGTTCGTTTTATTGAATTAATGTAATAGAAATATTTGCGATTTATATACTTATTTGTTGAATTCAAAAATTCAAAAAGATTGTTTAAATCGTTTCGTCAAATCAATATAATTACAACATCTTAAGGAAATAATCGCGTGGGTTTATGTTATAGAAATGTTCGCTATGAAAGATACACGAACGTCTTATTGAGGAAGATCTTCTGCACATTATTGATTATAATGCGAATTTGCCACTGTGAATACGAGATTTGTATGTAAGACATTAAACATGAGATTTGCCGCCGGCGACGTCTTCCATATTCCTATCTGAGACAGTCTCGAGACCCATACTCCGCTCCTGCCTTCTACTACCACTGCGGTTCCTTAAAAGAAGTCATGTTCGTATCCAGTCTCTTAAAACCCGGTCGCGTCCTCGTCGCGGCTGAAACCCTCTCCATAGTCCCATAATCAATCTCTTGCACGCCTTCACAGCTTCCAGCCCGCACCTCCTCACACGTCACCTCAACACCTGGCTTGGACTTTGCCTCTTCACTAATCGCGTCTTGTGAATATTGCAGCACAGACATCCTCGTCCCTTCCCCATGCTCCAAATCTCTTGCTACGGCCAGACTGCCCCTCCTGGCGATTTCGTCACGTTCCACGTCTCTGGACGCCGCTATACTGCCCTTTCTTGCGACTTCAACGTGGTAAACGTCCGACTCGGAAAGCTCGTCCAAGTCGTGGCCAGCGGCTTTTGCTGCGGCGCGGAGTTTGCGGGTGCGGATAAGCCAGAGACCATGGGAGACGAAAATGCCGCCTTCGATGAAGATGCAGACGATGAAGAGGCATCCGCCCAGAGGGTCGAATGTATTCTGAGCTACAACGCCCAGGAGGGAGAAGAACGCTCCTAGCCAGTCGATGGCGAGGAAGACGAAATTAATGCCGACAACCCTCCCTGATCGCTTCCAGAGCTCGAAATAGGGGGATAAAAGACCTGCTGCGAGTAAGATGGCGGCGACAATGCCGACAGTCATGATGGGCCATTCGACTTGGTGGTCATAAAGTGGTCTGAGAGTGAGGATCAGAAAGGCTTCAGCTCCTCCGAATGTTATGCCGACTGCTGTTCCTACGAGAGTGGCTTTCCATGTCGTCCATTCTCTAGGTAATGGCTTTAGTCAACGAGGAATTGTATACGAGCAATTTGGTAATCGTGCTTACTTATTGTATACCAGAATCTGCCCCCAGCTAAAAAGCGCGAATACGCAAAAGACCTGCGGCTGGATTTGGATTGGTAGGTTGAAGTTCTGAGACGTCAGTCTCTCAATCAGTCTCACGATTCCCGGGGAAATCACCTGAACAATCGCGTACACTCCCAAGGGCACAGCCGCTATTTCCTGTATCAGAACCATTGGACTAAAGAGAGGTTCGGAAATGTACAGATAGCCCAGAGGAACATCATCAATCCAGGCAAGCCATCGGTTTTCTTCTGCTTCCAATTATACCATATCTGCGGTAATAACTGTATGCACCAGAAGATAGTGCCAATTGTACCAAGTATGTTAGCGGCAACGGGAATGCTGGTTTGAGGCGCCATGTTTGGAAAAGCCTCTATGCGATGCGGATTGTGAAAAGATATAGGTAAGATATAGGTAGGCAGCGAGGAAACACTTTAAGAAAATTCCGTAGGAGATGGAGGGGCCTGAGTATTGTGGAGACGAGAGTTTGAACTACGTCTAAGAGACGTTCGCTCGCACCGGTGGAAAAGTGTATTATTGGCAGCTGTCAGAGGAATTGCATACAAACATACTCCGGACGAAGAGCGAGTAATATACCACTGTTCAGATCTCTTACCGGACACTACATGCGCTTCGTGTCTCAAGCCTTTTCGCTGCTGCTTCTTCCTCATCGCCGAGGTCATCTGACTCCATCTCGTACTTAGTCGGCACTCAATTGCCTCAACGATGATCTATGTGGCTGAATCTCATGCTAGGAAATTGTCCGAACGCGATCGTCTTCCCAAGAATTGCATGTATGACATTGTTTCTTTCCTCAAAAGGACAGGCTATTGAACGATCGCGTTGACTTGTCCAAGTTTAGTGACTCTGGCTCGGAGCTTACTCCAGCTTCTAGTCACTGCTACATGATTGCCGGCATCCAGATGTTCTGGTCAAAGCAACCTTTGGCTGGTGTAGAGGCTTGGAATCGTAGCGCAGGTGCCAGCGGAAGCCTGTTTGAGAGGAAACATTGAGCCCGTGGTTCCAAGGGAACCCCGCTTGGACCGCACACGGCAAGCCTTCACCAGAAAGTGACACGTCGTCGGAGAATTTCAAGCATGCATGAAGGCGGACAGCTCCTGCATGAAGGGTCTAAAGAATCAGAATGAGTGTTTATTGTGAGAGTTGAGAGATTTGAGAGAAATTGAGCTACGAGAGGAGGTCATGGCGGTCAATAGCCTAGATGCCCGCTTACTCTAGATAGTCGCCAAGGCTCCACTCTAAGTAAGCCCCTGCTGTGCCTGCCATGCCCCACCACCGTCACTAAATCGCTGCTGAAAAATAAATCCCCCCAGATCACTTGAATAGTCAGATGCATTGGCATCAAAAAAAACTTTGGATGGTTTGTGAAGATTTTTGCAACCTCCGTGCTGAGATATTGTGAGTGCTTTGAAATTGGGTATGAGAAATTCAGTCTCGACTCACAATCGAACACGGACCTCCACCTATCGATTGGAAGGGTGGAATCCTAACCATTGGACCAAGGAAGCCGAATTGATTTTGAAGGGATGCCCTAACATGATATATATAAAAAGTATGGAAGGAATTGACTTCTGAAAATCGTTCCCCATCAATTTTCCGCTCATGTATCTAGCCAAAAATGGAATTCGGTGAGACTACGAGTATAGTGATCATAACTCGCATTTTAGGTACCACAGAAGGATGCACGCTTTTATTCATCTAACATGCCATGTATCTGACTCTCCCCTGCGCCCAAGAGCCCTTGCAAGCATCTTAAAATGAGACGCCGTATATGATGATCATAACGCTATGTATATGCACCAGGTAGTCCAGCTGTCGATGCTTCTTTCATGAGATCTGCGCCAGTCATGTCCCTACATGTATGAGAAAACCCTTGATCGCTCTTTCCCCCCAGCACCTGCAACCAAATGTAGCGGCCAAAAACCTAGCACCAGAGAGCAAAGGGGGAATCATCTTAAAAACTTATGCCCCGGCAAGCCACCCAGCCCAATCGCAAGTACTTCATGTCTTTCTCCGTATCCGATTACAAGTACTGACCCATGCCACACACGTATGACCCAGCTTTCCATAGCCGTAGATTTCGGCTAGCCATGCCTGCACAACGGAGGAATTATTGAAGGAATGTCTAGCAGCCGCCAAAACGCCTGCTTCTAGAAGATAATGACGCCGAAGCGCCTCGCCAAACCGGACTGATGATTTCGCATAAAGATTCCTTGTCGTCAATTCTGCATCTTTGCGGCCTCGTGGAGTTCGTCAACGTCCAAACATGTAATCTGAATACTGCGCCCCCTGGCCACCCCAGCCAGTCGTCATGCCCCCTGCGGGTGGGCTTCGCATAGACATACCCATGCTTAGATCACTCATTCCAAAGTTGCTCATGCTGCTCGGGCTTATCATGCCGTTCATGGTGCTGCTCGATGTGTGCAGACCTGGTGGAGCCGCCAATCCAGGTGGAGGTCCGTTGGCTGTCGAAAATGGCTGGATTCCCAGGCCATTCACTCCTGGCATGGGTCCTGATGGCGACAAGGGTGCTGGCAGACCCATTCCCCCAGGCTGCCCAGTCCGAACGCCGAGTGGATTTTTGGAAAAACTCAAACGTATACCACCCTTCACACTGTTATGTAGTGGATGACCGTAGAGTTCATTGAGAGCTTTGGTCGCAAATGATATGTCCTCAAACTCCACGAAGCACATAGGCCCATTCTGCTTCGTTCTAAAACACAATCTCTTGTATCCTCTCTGCTTCGAGAACATCGCCTTCAATTCATCCTCTGATGTATCGATGGGGAGATTGCCAACGTAAAGTGTGTTGCACGGAGGATTCTGATCAGCAGGATTGACCGGCGGGTAGTTATGCCGTTGGTAATGCTGATTTGCCAGTTGATAAGACGCATTTGGCCCCAGATTGCTGATACTGGTTGACGACATGGCGGAAATAGGGCTCTGCAGTGGTGCTGCACTTCGTGGCGATGTAAAGCCTGACATTGGGGGAGAGGTTGCGGTCGTAGTGCTGAGTGACAAAGCAGCAAAGCGAGACGTAGGTAGCTGAGGGTTGGTGGCATGACGTGAAAGCTGTCCTGACATATCGCTTTTCGCATAAGAGAGTGGATCCTTAAGAAGGTCTCCTGGCTCATCATCAATACTGTCCTCACCAATGACTGCCTTTCCCGACACTCTTTGACGGTCACCCATCTGTTGCCCTACCGGCGACTGGGGAGAAAAGAAACTTGACATCGGAGAGACGACATCGGATCGCTCGGCCGAGGAGTACGAATTCCCGTTGGTAAGTCCAGGTACTGCGTTCGGAGGTGATATTCGATCTATAGCTTGAAAAGTTCCATTGAAGCGTGATGATCGCGCCTGACCACCAGACGAAGTAGTAGAAGAGCTAGAATATGCTCTGCTGGATGCTATATCGAAATTGTTCCTACCAGGTCCAAGACTACCCGATGGCGAAAGGCGATAGATTTCGACTTGTATAGGCGGCTCATTCGGATTGTTCTGTTTTCCGTTCAGAAGTGACTTAGCCTCCTCAGCAGCACCGTTACTGCGGAAGCGAGCAATAGCAGATAGATATCCCTGGTTCGACGGAGAATCCGAATTGACAAAGTCCGCGCCTATGAAATCTTTTGCAAACAGAAGCATCGTCCGAAGAGCTTCACCGGTTGTATGTCTTGGGAGCTTGCGAATATAGATGGCTGCTACTGACTCCATATCCGGACGGCCAGAAGCTCTTTCGACTCCCATGGGAAAGCCCGAGGAACCCAGCTCCGCATCAAAAGGGTTGTTGCTTTGGCTGATGGGAGAGATTGCCTGCGAAGATGGCATTCGGTAGGACTTTTGACTCGGTCCATTGCTCAGCATATATCCTTCTGCTGCCATTGCGCAACGTTATGCAACAATGTGTCGGCCTCTGGTACAAGAAGAGGCCTCTTGCGTGCGTGGGTAACTCAAGTCGAGTGTAAGAGTGTATTACTGGCTGTGTTGGTGCAAGCTGGGAACCCTTTTTGCTTGAGTTGGAATGTACTTCCGGACTTGATTCCGTTGCGGGGGTAAATCCGATGTCGCTTAGCAGCTTCACTTGAGCCAATTGTAACAATTTTCGGTCATCTCAACGTTAAGTTGCACTCGTAGGAGAAAGGCAAGGTCCGTGTGACTTGCGCCTATTCACTCGCTTGAGAGCAACGGGGCGTGTGGAGGTCTGTTGAAGGAGAGTATGCAACGGCGTTTGGATACGGAATCTGTGGATGTGAGAGTGTATACCGGAGGCAGTCGAGAAGGTCGCATTTATTGAATGAACGTTATGGATGTGAGCTGGAGAGAGCGTTAAGTCGAGAGAGAGAGGGACAGAGGCGCGCTTGAAAAAGTAGGCAGGAGCCAAAAGTGCGACCGGGGCGGGGCAGAGTAGTATGGAAATGGTGTGGAAGTTGTTGGCAGGGATCGAAGATGGCTTCGATAACGGATGGCTGTTGATTCGCGCAGACGCTGGTAGCCTCCTTTTCTCTTTGCGTTTGCTGTGCGCCTTTTGCTCTGTCAGAACCTCGAAATCATTGGAAAGGAGCCTTTCATTGCTTGCGTACCTGGAGCTGACTTTAATGGACCAATTGGATGAGGCTCTCCCGGATCCTTTAAAGTTGGTGTGGGCAGCAAGAGGTGATCCGAGTGCCTCAAGGCGCAGCTTTTAGCAGTCGTGGGATGGGTTGGCGTGCCCCGCGGGAACTGACGATCTCGAGTTCTAGGCTGATTAGGCTGTAGATAAATAGCCGATGAAAAAAAGATGCTTGATATTGAGATTTGAACCTGTTGGATGCTTGAGCGTGGTACCGGTGTATTAAAGGTCTGATGATAAAGTAGTAGTAGTGGTGGGAGAAGGTGAAAATGTGAATGAAATTGTGCAGCGAAAAGCAGAAGATAAGAATGAGTGAGTTGGAGGGAATTAGGGAAAGAGGGAAGAAGGTGGCTTCCTGACAAGCGGGAACCAAGCAAGAACCCCAGGAATTCCAAGGCGAGCTAAGAATTGGCGGGGACCCGGGTATAAGATTTGGGAAGAATTTGAGAAGGAAAGTGGAAGAAGGAAAGCCTCGAATTCTATCAATCAATCCTTTTCGATTTGTTGCATGGTATCTCGAGATGTGGGAAACCCAAGGAATTGGTTCCATCAGTTAGCTGCCGCAAAATTGTAAAAAAAGCACGCTGTCTTGTAAAGCAAATCTGTCGGCAAATTACAAAGTGCCCTCATTCTACAATCACCAAACGTGTGAAGGTCTACGAGATGGCATGTGGTGGGTTTATTACTTGAGTGTCTCACATTCAAAGGTCTGACTGCTGCAGCTTGCCGTAGCGGCAGGTACACTCCGTGTTTGGGTTCAATCATCAAAGAAGATGATCTCCAGAACATTTACAGAGAGCAATAAAGGCCATTGTCTTCATGGCGCAACAGCTTTATCTCGAACATCTCATCAAGCAAAAGCTCCTTTTCTTCCTCTTCTTTCTTGAACGAGACAAGGTACAAGATACCAGATAGTGGTGATAGTTTACATCGAGATCGTTATCGCTGCGTTACCCCGCCCTAAGCCTTGAGAGCTTTTGCTACCCCTCGCTCGGTTCCGGAAAAGCAATCCATGCTGGTAGCTCTAGCTGCCAAGACATCCCCACTCGGCTCCCTTACTCGTCCATTGAGAGGACGCCAACAGACGCCTGAAAACGTCAGGCAAGCATGATCCCAGGTGGTCGTTGACCAGGGCGTCCACGATTGGCGGCAACCTGCAGCTCTGGTGTGTCCCGACTGTTGAAAATACCGTTGGTGGGAGCGCTATTAATGCTATCACGAGGCCAGAAAGTGGGATGAGATTTCTGCTACAGGATTCCTACACCAACAATGACGCCAATTGGACTGTTGAACGTAGGAGAAAAGCCCTCCGGCATTTTTCCACTTGCCGGAACGGCGGATGATCGTTGCAGAGGATGAAGCTATGACCAAGTGTTTGGATGCCCTTAGCGCATGGGTCCAGTCGCCATACTCTTCTCCGAAGCTGATTGGTGAACATGGCAGCGAATTTTGAGATGCAGGATGAGGTTGTCCCCAATGTACTCTAGAGTCTAGGTAGACGCCTGCTGCCTTACTCCTCCAACGCCCTATCATTTCATCCAAGGCAGGGTCTCCGCTCTGTAAAGCTCTCAATAATCTTGAACTCCAGTCTGACCCTTCAGACCCTCAGCTCTGCCAGCATCTTGATCCCTCTCCTCAACCCAACTTGGATTCTCCTTCTCGAACCACCTCTCCTCCTCTTCCCTCTCCTGTACTCCTCTGTCATCATACTTTTCGCTCTCGTCCACTCCCTTGTATTCAAAATCCGCATCATCACCCCTGAGGAACATCAGCTCCATCTCCTTTCGCCATCTCTGTATGCCCTCTTCTTTGTTCTTCGGGACCTCATCCTCATCTTCCGCAACAATACCTCCCGAAGTATCCCTTCCGTATCTTATCAATGCCGCATGGTTCGGCTTGGCCAACGCTCCGATCTCAGCTTCTGAACGCCATAGGTCGGCTTCCAAAGTGCCCGAATAGCCTTTTTTGCGACCTTCAGCTTCACGTTCGATGGGGGTTTGGAAACGTCGGACCAGGCGGTCGTATGCGAGAGGGTCTTGGCGCCATCAGCGGAAAGTTCGATCACATGAGTATTATGGCAGACCTGCGAGTTCGAGAGACGGAGAGGAGGAGTACTCGGGATGTGTGTCTAGGTAGCGTTTTCTGCGGTTTTTGATTGTAATGCGTGCCTCTGAGCTTGGGGAGCGAGAAGGCCGTTTCGAGGGCTGGGTAAATGATGATAGCTTATGTCCATAATTATGGCTGTCTTCCAACTCCGACGACAGCTCTGTAGCCATTGCCAATGCCAATATATTAGGGGATAGTCAATGGCGTTGAGGATGAAAGCGCCAATGGATTTAAGGACTTGGAAATCTCAATGCAGACGCACTAGGAATAGCCCGAGGCGCGTCTTCCAAGCGCGTTCTTCCTCCCATTGTTCTTTGAGTCCTTCCACAAACATGGACCAATGGACTTACTCTGCGGCTTCATGCCGTGGCCCGTGATTCCATATTGTACCCCAACATGAGGCAGAAGCTACTTGAGATTCTGGCCGAGGGCTTGTCTTTCACTCTACAACCAGTCTAAGACACTAGTTGCAGAGTACTCAACGTCTAACAGCGATACGCCAGGCTGCCAGGTATCGAGATACATCAAATCTCACTCAGTTTGACTTCTCCCAGACTCGGAATCGTTCAGAATGCCTCCTCGGGGCAAGAGATCAAATGCACCAGCCCCAGCATTGACGCAAAACAACAACGCTCCAAGATTAACATTGTGGTCGTATGTTCGACTTCTTCTCACAATCTTAGCCACTCTCTTCCTCGCTGCTATGTCTGCAGAAGTCTCCAAGCTCTCTATGACCCCTGTCTACGGCTCGAAACCCCCAAGAGCAAGTCTCAAGTGGCTACGAGGAGGCCTTGAACGAGATCAACGCTACATCGCCATGATCTTTTCGGTGTCCTTGGCAAAGATGTTCTTCAGCAAGCGCAATTTGGGGTTCTCCAAATATTTTACGATATGGGGCTTCCTTATCCCTTCCATAGAGTCGGGTCTTTTCAGCTTCAGTGGGAGACTAGGCCCTCTTTGGGGTCCTCGGACGACCTATCTTTTGACCTCTGTCCCTCTCTCCTGCTTTTCTCTCTTACATCTCGTAAATTTGATTGCAGAAGCATTCCCTCTTGCAATTTTCGCCGAAGGTGCAGCAACCTACAGCCTGGTGGGATTTTGCGGCAGTGGGCTGGGGACGCTTTTGCTAGCGGGCACTCTATACCACCTCTTAGCTCGAATTGAAACGTATCTAGAGAACAGGCTTTCAATGTTCATGATGCTGACATCTGGTACGCCTGCGGTGTTCAGCCGCTTTGGTCTTCATACGGTGACTACGCTCCTGTACGCGCAACTCGGCGCATCGCTCGAGGGGTTTAAATTGATCTTCACCGCCATCCTACCATTACTCCACCTAGCGTTTGTCTGTCCTCATGTTGCATTGCCATACAACACCGGTGTTCTCAATGACACCCTTCGAGCTGAAGGCTATTCTCTGGTTGCTCGCCAAGAATCCTTGACCGGGTACATCTCCGTGTTCGAGAATCTCAATGAGGGATATCGCGTCATGCGTTGCGATCACAGTCTTCTGGGCGGAGAGTATCTCAACAAGCCTAGGGGTTCAAGATATAATGAGCCGGTCTATACGATCTTCCTTACCTTGGAAGCGGTAAGGCTTCTGCAGAACAGACCGTCAGAAAGCCAGCTAGTTGCAACAAGCAAGCACAAACATGCACTTGTCATGTAGGTATCCTCTCCGCCGCGAACATAGAGCTCCCACTGACTGGCCTCACCTTTTAGAGGTGTGGGTATTGGTACAGCGCCAGCTGCACTCATTGCTCATGGAGTTCATACTACGACGGTTGAAATCGATCCCGTAGTGCACGACTTTGCGACGAAGTATTTCGATCTCCCACAGAATCATACCTCTGTCATAGGGGACGCCATTAAAGTTGTTGGTGACATGCAGAAAACGAAGGAAATGAGGAATACTTACGATTACATTATTCACGATGTCTTTACTGGTGGCGCAGAACCTATAAACCTCTTCACTAGGGAGTTCATTATGGGCTTGAGTGACTTGCTCAAACCGAGTGGGATCATTGCTATAGTAAGAGCCTAAGACACTGGCTTGTCAGCACCGAAGCCAGACTGACAACCAGTAGAACTACGCTGGCGACCTCCTCCTCCCGATCGCCGCCTCAGTCGTCCGCACCGTGGAATCCGTCTTCCCGAAATGCCGCCTGTATCGTGAATCACCGCCACTCAAAGCTCCAGAGGCGATGGACTACACCAACATGGTCATGTTCTGCAGAAAATCCGCCGAATCGTTCACCTTCCGCGATCCTGTCGAAGCCGACTTCTTGGGCAGCCCAGCAAGGCGACAGCATCTCAAGCCGCAGCATGAGATACCCGCAAGCTACTTCAAATCGGGCCGACAGCAGAAAGGAGAGATACTCAGGCGGGGCCAGATCAGTCAGGAGATGCATCAGTCTACGTTGGCTAGTGCGGTTGGGCATTGGTATCTCATGAGAACTGTGATGCCGGATGTTGTATGGGAGAATTGGTGATTTTGGAGAAGATGAGGACCATCTGCTGAGATCATCATTTGTGTGTCTTGTTGGCATAGATTCGCAGCTCTAATGGAATGATTATTTATCGACAGCGTCGTCTACGCAGTAGTAGTATCCTTAATTGTCATCGTGCACTCCTTTTCTCCCTTTCTTCCCCCTTGAAGTGACTACATAGTATGCGCATGGGATGCAGCTGCAATACCTACCATACATGAAACACAACGTACGGCGTAGGCATGGACTCCAGACCTTTTAAAACCACCCTCCCTTTTCTCGTTGGAATCAGCTCTCTCTTCCGCATGAGGGTTCTTTTCCATATCAGATTCCGTCTTGCCCCCCATCCATTCATTCGAGCACTGAAAGCACCTTTATCAAAGCAACGTACACAAAAGAAAACCCGAAAAAGGGAAGAAATCTCACAAGTTCTATTTGGCAGGTGCAATGATTCCAAAAAAAATAAAAAAAGCTTGTTCACCGATTCGAACGATGGACCTAGAGATAACTGACTGCAATCTCTCGCTCTGCCTACGATATTTATTAGACATGTATTAGGATTATTTTTCCTTTGGGTATCTTACCGCTGAGCTAAACAAGCGATTTGGAAATTATAACCTAAGTACATATATATATATATATATTAAATCTTAGCAGACTTACAGCCTGTTCTGTGACATTGCAAATTAAAAACGCCAAGGAAGGAAATCTCGGGCTCCCTTGGCCTTATTTATATACAAGGCTTACAATGCATGCGCATGAGTACTATATATGTTTTACATGTAGAAGCTCTGGAATATTACTCTACAGGGTCACAAGCAGTCGTGATCATTATTGACCTATGTGTTTCCTTTCATGTACCTTCCTTCCTCTTTCGCTCCCGGTTGCTTCTACATCATCTTTTGTTGACTCACATCGTCAGGACAGGTTCGCGGTTGGCTTGTTCCGAATCCAACATTCTACGCGTCCCATGGATATCTGCAAAATGTTAGACGTGAGAAGGGTAGACACGAGATGGTTTGGTAATCCAATCCCCCTTCTCGACGTGCTGTGCAGTATCCTACAGCAGCATGTCTTGAAGTGGAAATTCCGGTGCCCCCAGAGCTTTTTTGCGGAAGAGACCGGAGTGGACGCCAGTGGCCAATCGTGTCAGGGTTGAAGTCCACAATGGGTCCCAAAACCCTAAGCCATCCAGGCTGGCTTACACGGCATCCACGATGAACAATCGTCATGCTCTTGATGAGGAGTATTCCACCAAATTCAGAACGGCGTCGAATGTCGAAGGCCTTCGAGCTTGACGGCATAGACACCCATCGCCTAGATTTGCGGGAAGCGTTCTCGCCGGTGTGAGGTTAATGTGACGATAGCTCCTGCGTTGACGGTGAGATGGCTTGCTGCCTGGCCTAGTGCTGAGGTGGCACCACGGATGATTAAAATTTGCCCACGCTTCACATCGAGGATGCCAAAGACGGTAGACCATGCTGTCACATACGTTTGTGGGAGCACGGCCCAATGATCCTAAGGTAGGGAGGTCTCGACGACCAGGAGGTTGGACATCGGCACGCTGATGTGTTCAGCGTAAGCCCCCAGGATCAGACGACCTAAGCCGCCCATGACTGCGGCAAATCTCGTTTCCACGGCAGATTCTCCACCTGGGCATGTTGTCACAATGCCGATACACTCCAGACCTGTGACCAGCATGTACTCGAGCCACTCGGTTTTTTGGGCGCATGTACGACTTGGCGTGATTCAAGCCAAGGGCCTTCACTTGGATGGTAGCATGGCCCGCTTTTGGCTCCCATTCCGTGAGTTCCTTGAAGACGAAAGCTTCGGGGCCACCAAAGTGATCAATGACAGTAGCTTTCACTCGGGCAGATTCAAGTCTCTCTTCGATGCTAAGAAAAATGGAGGGCAGATAAGAAGATGAAGTCGGAGACTAGTATGATTTAACGGTGCCTTCGCTGAACAGATTGTGAAGTCTGGACCACCTTGTGCTCGATGATCGCTTGCTTCATATTCGCATTAGTTGATCGGTAACATGATTTTAGGTGCATGCAGCTGATCAGTAATACGAGTATTCTACCCTTCCAGCGCATCTATGGCAGGCTTTGGCATGCGGGCAGAAAACACTAGGACCCTTGCAACTTAGGTGCTATTAGATGATGAAGCCGTAAGCACTGGCATAAGCTTTAGATACACCACGCACGATGGTAATGGGGGTCATCCGATTCATCTTGCAACATTCGAATTCTAGAATTCTAAGCCGAGAGTGTTCATCAGATTTGTAATTGAACGAAGGCGTTGGCTAAGCATACACTCGTGACGAGTATCCCTCGCTTGCATGTAAGAGCTCACAACATTGACAGCGTAGAGCAAACTTACTTCTCTAATGAGGTAGCTGAAATGTTGATGGATTGGTCCTGGTCCAAGCTCCAGCTCTGTTTTCTGATCTGACTGGCCGCACGATTCGGCCTCGGTGGTGGGAAGGAAGACATGGATATACGCAGTCGCTTATGCAGAGGAGATCGACGAGCTGAAGATGGTATTTCGAAGAGAGAATATTCGCTATGAATGAGACACTGAGAATTGAGAGCCGCGAGGAACAAATACTGGTAGAGGCAAGGACGGGCCTGCCGTGAGATAGAACCTAAAGGTGACCTAAATTGTGCTCCTCATCGAGTTCCTCATCTTCTGCGCGCTGAGCTTTGTATTTAGTTCCTCTTACTCTAAGGAGGTATTCACTAACGTCAGTCGGTAGAATGCCACACTCTACACCACATTAAGCTATATCTTCCTCATCCAAGTCCCTGGATATAATATTCCTATCACTAGAGTCTGCATGGTAGGTAAAAGTGTGTTTTAAAGTTGCAGCTGCCATGCTGTTAAAAAGATCAGCAATTGTCCGCAACAGCTTGCGGCGATTCAAATAGCGCAAAAGATCTCCGCATACTCGGAACATGGTTTCCGAGGAAGATTTCTTGTAGGCTTGTAACACCATTGGTGCCGTGAAAGGAGATTAATTACAGGCTGGAAATAGTCCTTAGACGCGTAGATTCTTCCCCAATATCTCTTCCAAGAACCTCCAGTCGTTTTGCAACCTCCTCACTTTTGAAGTTGCCAGAAAGAATTCGACGCCGCGGGCAATGACAACGCGCGTGACGACGGGAGAGCCAACAGCCATAATAAAAAAGCTGCATTGATGAATTCATTCTGCTTGGGGTAGAGCCTCACCTCAGAAGAAATAGCTGAATTGGCTTGGAGAAAGACGCGGAGAAGATGCCATGGCGGACCTTGCAGCGCGACTGAAGCCGCTGTTCCGCCGGAGTTCTACCTTCTCTTCCACTAAATCTTCGGCTTCAGGCTCATCCACCACCAGCGACGCTCTCGGTGACAGCCACACCTGGAGTAAAAGCTCCACCCGGCTGTCCAAAAACCGGAAAGCTTCCCTCCCCGTGTCGGTTTTTGAGGAGAACGAGCCTTCACCACAATCACCCGGCGTCCTACCTTCGACGCCTACCGAGGAAGCAAGGCTTAAAAGGGGGAACATAAAACAAACGCCAGATACAAGCCCTGAGACACCGCGGTCGCCGTCATTGGAAAAGCAGAACCCTACATTCACGGTCGAGGCACCTACGCCGAAACTGGGTACGCGATTGGGAAGAACACTCGAGGAAGAATCACCATCTCCACGAGTCTCAGGGCATTTGGCTGAGACAGATGCGGGGGCTACAATTGGCTCTCAGCGCCCAAGCATAGCACACAGGAGAAAATCTCTTACAAATAAAGGCCAGTCAAGAGACATCTCGAGCCTTTTGGGATCCAAAAGCCCAGCGTTACGGCCTACGAAGACAAGTTATTTTGGAGGAATTTCGGTCAATGCCGACATGATACCTAAGAAGATATGGGTGAAGAGGCCTGGCTCTTCGGCAACCCAGGTCACAATCAAGGAAGATGATCTAGTGGATGATGTGAGAGACACGATACTGAGGAAATACAACAACTCCTTGGGGCGGAACTTCGATCCACCAGACGTCACGCTACGCATGGTGTATCGGAAACTGTCGGCTAGGAACTCCAACAGTGAGCGCACTCTTGGACCTGAAGAGCCCATGCTGAAAATTCTCGAACTTCATTACCCTGGTGGTCAGTCAGTGGAGGAGGCTCTGATAATTGACGTTCCAAAACGGCAGACACCAAGACATTCACCACGGATGGCTATGCCATACTATCTACCCGAGGATTACAGACCGCACGAGAATGGCACAGATTACTTCCCACCTATGCCGTTAGCAGCGCAACACTCGCCTCATCTTCCTACCAACCTCTCCGTCACCAGCGCACAAGGAAGCTTACACCATCCACCAGCACACTCAATGGCTGTCTTGACCACTGGACAACTTCCCAACTTACCTTCCCCGGGAGGCAGGGCCCGCCATTCCCAAAATAATAGGCCCAGATACGGACGGCAGCATACGTCCTCTCCCACCGTCATACAAGGAGGATCCATAGCTCTCAATCACGGTAAGCCCCATCCGCCGGTTGATACACGGATCGGGCTCTAGCTGACGTCCACCAGAAAATCTGAAAGCCTCCCAACAGTCGATGCCCACACCGCCAATTCCGGAAGAGATGACACCCCACAAGACCGCTACGCCGCCTCCCCGAGTCGCCTCTCCTCGTCCCAAACCCAACAACAACAAACGCACCAAAAAGCAGGTCGACCAAGCCCCACAACCCGCAAACACCGCAGTGCCTCCCATCAACGTCCTTATAGTGGAAGATAATATCATAAATCTCCGTCTTCTAGAAGCCTTCATGAAGCGTCTAAAAGTGCGCTGGAGCACGGCGATGAACGGCAGAGATGCTGTCACGAAGTGGCGTGAGGGTGGATATCATTTGGTGCTGATGGACATTCAATTACCAGTCATGAACGGGCTGGATGCTACGAAAGAGATCAGACGGCTAGAGCGCGTCAATAGCATCGGCGTCTTCTCGAGTAGTGCATCAAGCACACCTACCTTTGCGAACGGTGCGGGTATCGATGGGACCGTGGAGGGTGTGGATAGCTTGATGAATACTGCGTTGTTCAAGAGCCCTGTCATCATCGTCGCCTTGACGGCAAGTTCGCTGCAGAGTGATAGACATGAAGCCCTGGCGGCGGGGTGCAACGACTTCTTGACCAAGGTATGCTTCCCTCGATTTCCATCTCGAGCATAGGCGCTCGGCATACTGATTGCCTCTTAGCCGGTGAACTTTGAATGGCTCACGCGCAAAGTGATGGAATGGGGCTGCATGCAAGCGCTCATCGACTTTGACGGCTGGCGCAAGTGGAAGGACTTTAGCCAGACGAAGCCAGCGAATGCGGAGAAGAAGGCCATTGGGGCCAATAACAACAACAAATCCCCCAAAGCGGCGCTGAATGGCAAGGCGCAGAGTACGCCGAAAAGAGATCGGTTGACAAGTTTGGGAGTGGGTGGGAAAGAGAACACGGGGAGCGATGGGACAGGAACGGACACGCTTTCGAATGGCGACTCCGGTAGTGGCAACGAGGCTACTGTGAGAGGGTAAGGGAAGATGGGGGGAGGTGGGGCGGCCCAGGCGCGGTAGAGTAGCTGTAGATATCCTGGTTCTCTCCTGCGTTGTTGGCATCCAGGCATCTCCACGCACGCAGCAAGGAGTTTGGGAGCGAATAGGGAAATGCATAGCGCTTGCACGGTCTGGGAGATAAGCGACGCATTGGCGATTCTACAGCCTACAGTTACTCCTTGTCTCTTGTATCCTTGCAGTCGTAAAATTGTTTAATATAACCTCCAACCTACCGGGATTGGGACTTGAAAACCAGTACTCGAGCGGGTCGGGTTCGCGGTTAATAAGAGGGTCAAGTACTGACGTCCACGGTTGTAAGTGCAGATGACCATTTTTTGTATGCAATGTCAGCATGCTGGTGCTAGTTGGATGATGTCGTGTAACCTCAGGATCTGGCAGGAGGAAGACGGAAAAAAGTGCCAGGTCGAGGGCTGAGGATGGCGAGGCCCAGGCGAAGGCAACGGTAGAGTGGCATCTTTTGCCCCATCCGGGGTCTCCGTCAGGTGCACCAGGTGGTTCGGGTCCGTGTCTTATCACCGTGGCTTGAAATTGGGGATGAAAAATGTGGAAGGGTGGTAGATGATAGGAACGTTGGAAGTACCTAGCAGAAGGGAGACGAGGATGAGCTAGGATGATCAGCACGTTGTATAAGGAGGCTAGAAGCTTTAGTCGAAGGGTGATCAGTAGGGTGATGGGGGATTGGAATGATGGAAGGCGGGATAGGAAAATAAGGGCAGCCGGGACTGTGTCGAGTGGTGGACCAGGCTTGTTCAGGCGTGTCTGATTGGCCACGATGCTTGGCGTTATCAAGTCATGTTGAGATAGAAGGCTTAGAAGGCTTAGAAGGCTTAGAAGGCCGTAGACTGTTGTCCATCACGCAGTCTATTCCTCAATGCGACATAGTCTGCAGAGTCTGGCTCGGTTGGAGATCTGGAACCTAACCTAAAGCTCGGTTTTGCCCGTCCCAACTCCCGTGTAAACCGTATTCTTCCACTTGGTCTGTTGTTCTGGCCAAACTCAAAGTGGCTACTCTTAACTACCTGCCACTTTGGTCACATCGGAGCACACCGTCGTGCCCCCTTCCACCAATCAATCACCTTTCATTCTCACTGACCCGGTCAAGCTCAGCTATCTGGCCTGCATATCTGCTCCCATATACGCATATGCACAGAATAAATATGCCGTCCCTCCCCTCTCAACCCTGTTGCTCCTCTTCTCACCTGGCATTCGCCTCATTCTTCCTCGAATCGCCAGCTTCTTCCATCCTTCCATTATACAACCAACATTGACATGGCGGGACTCGGAGGCATGGCCCTCGATGGCGGCGACCCTCGTCTCGAAGCCAAGGAGGGCGAGTTCGCAGGCCAGGGCATTGTCGCATACACTCGCCCACAGATGCGCGCTCTCCATGACCCGAGCATCACATTTGAAGAGTACCACTACTACGCTCTCCAATCCCGCGCGGAAGAAGACTCGAACAATGGCATGGTGAAGAATACTCAGACCCGAGGATTCCTGTCCACCATCATCCCCGGCAAGGGAGCCACATCAGACACTGCAGATGAAAAGCATCTCGACTCCATGATACCCACCGATATCAATCTTTCCAAGCCGGACCGTCGCGCATCTGTGACCGACGAGGAATGGACGAATGCTTCCAGAGCGGTACGCACGGCGACTGCTGGCGCCATGTTCTTCCTAATCACCACTGATATCCTGGGGCCCTTCGGTCTTCCTTACGCTTTTGCGACGACTGGCTGGGGGTAAGCGTATTGTCTGCGCCACATCAAGTCAAGTACTGACAGACCCGCAGGCCTGGCGTTGCTCTCTATACCGTTTTTGGTTTCCTCGCTGGTGTCTCTGGTTATCTGCTCTGGGCTTGCTTCATGGGTACGTGCATTGTCGGGCAATCTGCTGCTCTCTAAATGCTACCGCATGCGCTGACATGGCCTGTCAATCAGGCCTCGACTCCTACCAATACCCCGTCAAATCCATCGGTGATCTCGCCTTCCGTCTCTACGGCCAATGGGCGCGATACATGTTCAACATTCTCCAATCAGTCCAGCTCCTCTGCTTTGTTGCCGTCATCATCATTTCCAACGGCGAAGCTTTGTCCGAAGCCTCGAAATTTAAGCTCTGTTACGCCATTTGCTGTCTCGTCTGGGCCCTGGCCGGTTTCTTCCTAGGCCAGGTCCGAACGCTGCAGAAATTCGGATGGCTCGCCAACTTCGCGGTTTGGATCAATCTCATGATCATGTTCATCACCATGGGTGTCGCCGCACACTCTCCGCCTCTGTATTCGGCCGCTGGATCGTCAGCTGGTTACAGTGTGAACCCAGACCTGGTGACTGCCAATGCCGCCGGTGTCTTCCCAGCCGTGACGCATTCTGCGGGCCTTCCCGACCCAGCCAACTTCGGTGCTTCTATCAACGGCCTGATGCAAGCCGTGTACGCCTACGGCGGCTGCATGCTGTTCACCGAATTCATGTCCGAGATGAAACGCCCTTACGACTTTCTGAAGGGCATGTGGGGCGCGCAGTTCTTCATCTACATTTGCTACATGCTCTACGGCTTATTCATGTACGGGTTCCAAGGCCAATATCTCCAAAATCCTTCTTACCTCGGCATCTCACCATACAATTGGCAAACGGCTGGTAACGTCCTAGCCATGGTCAGCGCTCTCATTGCAGCAGCTCTTTATGGCAACATCGGGATCAAGGGTAAGCTCGTTCCTCCCTATCGTCTTTGGCCGAAGAGGGTTTGCTTACATATTCCACCACAGTCATCTACAACAACATCGCCGTCGAATTCTTCCGCGCCCCACCCCTCACCCAGAAGAGTGGCAAACTTCTCTGGGTCGCCATCATTCCCATCTACTGGTCCATCGCCTTCGTGATCGGCGCCGCCATCCCCGACTTCTCCGGCTTCACCGCCATCGTCTCCGCCGTCTGCATCGTCCAATTCACCTACACCTTCCCCCCCTTCCTGCACATCGCCTTCAACATCAAAAAGAACGCCCTGCGAGGCGGCGAGGGTTACGACCCCGTCACCGGACAAGTCACCTTGCAAGACACGGGCGTGAAGAGGATAATGAGGGGCTTCATGGCGGGAAGTTGGTATTGGAATGCCTGGAACGTCATCTACTTTTTGGGCGCCCTGGCCACGGCCGGCTTGGGCATCTGGGCCGCGGTCGAGAATCTCATCCTCATTTATGCAGAGCCGGAGCTCAATGCTTTTGGCTGCCATTCGCCGCTTGATGTGTCGGCTTGAGTTGAGGTTGGTGAGCGTACTCTACGGTCGGAGCGTTTGGGTAGCATATGTATGAGTGTGTATACAATGTACTTCGTTCTCTATCTCTTGGATCTGAATAATAAGGAAACCGCTGAACGAGCTGATCCATGCATGCATGCACTTTGGTGATGGGAATCGCTGAACGAGCTGATCCATGCCTGCATGCATTTTGGCAATACGAATCATAACCGTACATTTTGATGAGAAAATGTCGGCTTCCTTCCATTGTTGTAATCTGATGGAGCACTCCATATATCCATCCATCCAAAATGGTTCTCCACCCCCAACCAATATCAAGCATAGTAGGTGAATGGTGGTGCATTGCATCTCCTTCTGATCTTAAACTCTCACCCCCTTCCACCCAAGTCCCCTTTTTCACCTCATCTCATCTCATCTCATCTCATTTTATTTCATCTCATCTCATTTCATCTCATCTCATCTCATCTCATCTCATCTCATCTCATCTCCCTTTTTTCATCTCATTTCTTTTCATTTCATCTCACCTCATATCATCTCATTTCATCTCATCTCCTTCTTTTCATTTCATCTCGTTTCATCTCATCTCATCTCCCCTCCCCCTTCTCATCTCTCTTCATCTCATTTCATCTCCCTTCATCTCATCTCCCCCTTTTCCCCTCATCTCATCTCACCTCCTCTCACTTCCCCTTTTTCACCTCCTCCCCTCATCTCACCTTCCCCTTTCCTCTTCCCCCTTACTCCTCCGCCACCCCAACTATCGCATCCAACACCCCCTCCCCCTTCTTGCCATTCTTCCTCCTCCCTCTTCCACTCCCTCTTCCCTTCCTCCCCGTTTCCATTCCCGTTCTCGTTGTTTCCGTTTCCGGCATGCCAGCGCTGGCCCAATGGTTTTCGCTCGCTTCTTTCCGGTGGACGCGCTTCATGGTTTTGGCGGCTTGTTTCCTGGAAATGGAGGAAAATGGGGTTAGTTAATAAGTTATATGTGAGGAGAGGGGATGGATGGTTAAAGGAGATAAAGAGGTATATAAAGAGGTAAAGAGGTAAAATGATAGAATGATAGAGAGGTAGAGAAGTAAAGAGGTAAAGAGGTAGAGAGGTAGAGAGGTAAAGAGGTAGAGAGGTACAGAGGTAAAGAGGTAAAGAAGTAGGTAGATGAACGATCCGATGAATGAATCCATACTGCTTCAAAAAAAAACAAAAAAAGAAAAGAAAAGAAAAGAAAAGAAAAGAAAAGAAAGCATTCAAGAACTTGGGCGGAAATACAATACTGCGCTCTCGAGGAAACAAACATCAAAGGGGCTGAATCAATCGATAGAGAGAAACACACACACACACACATACCGATCCGCCCTCATCTCCCTCTCGAACCTCCTCGCCACCTTCCCCTTCCCCCTCCCCCTCCCCCTCCCTTCATTCCCCTCAACAGCCTCATCGCTAAACTCAAAGATCCGCTTATTGACCAAGAACGAAAACGTCTCCCGGACCTGCTTCGCCGTCTTGCCATTCTCCCCCGCGAACGCGTCCGCCGCGGCGGTGTGGAAAAACGCCGCCTCGAGCGCCGAGGCCAGATTGGCCAGCTGGGCGCCCGTCCATTTGGATTCGCGCTGACGGGGCTTGGGCGCTGCCGTTGTTGTTGGTTTGGGCATCGACGACGACGCGACGGGAACGTGGATGTTCGGAATCGACGGCCGCTCCAACGCCTCCGTCGCGCCCTTCGACTGGGTCGGTTCGGGTGGTTTCCACGCCGGGACGGACCAGAGCAGGTTATTGCTCCTCTTAGGCGGGACGGGATGCTCGCTCGTGCCTGTATAGGGCGTCGGCGTTGGCGTTGGGAGGCGGGGGGGAGACGGCGGTCTCGGACGTGCGCTGGGATGCTGGTCCTCGAGCAGCGTGTCGGTCGCTTTGCGCTTGTTGTTGTTGTTGTTGTTGTTGTTGTTGCTGCTGGCGGGTTGGATGCTCAGGATCAAGGGGGAGTCTTTGACGGGCACGGAGCCGGCGGAGACGAGGTGGCGGAACGCGTTGATGTCGAGGGGGGTTGGCTTTGGGGTTTCCGGTCCGGTGGTTGGTGTTGTTGGATGGCTGCTCGGTGATGCTGTTACTGCTGCTGCTGCTGCTGTCTGTGGCGCTGAGACGGCTCTGTTTGGGGGTGCTTCTGGTTCGGTTTGAGGAGGGGATGGATTTGTGGATTGGCTTCTTGGATCTATGTTGGGAGAATCTTTGGGGCGTTTGGCTGTCACTGGGGCAGAAAGTGTCGATTTGTCCGCTGTTGGTGAGGTTCTGGATGGGGTTTTGACGGCCGTCTTGGGGGGATCAGAGGGCTGTTTTCCGGTTGACTTGGCTTTGGTGCTACTCTTCGAAGCATTGTCTTCGTCAGATGAGATGTCAACCACGATTTGGGCGAACATTATGGGCCGTAGGCCTTGGCAAAGTTGGGATCTGGAGCCTTGGGATTTCACAAGCTCTTGCGTAATAGAAGCAAACTCAAGAAGCAAAAGTTAGATCACGATCGCAGTCAAGGGCATATGAAAAGGCAGTGAGCTGTGTGGTCAGAGCCAAGCTGGGGCAAGATATTTAACATCGGAGGGAATCAGATTTGATGAAACAGTATAGTGATAATATATCCGATCAGTGCTTTGATGCGAGGTGCCCGTGCAGACACAAAGCATCAAAACCAAGGACGCTCGGAAACCTACCTGACGCGCGCTTTATTATTATTGCAGCAAAGTTACCATCATGACAACAAAGAGCACTTGGACAGTCGCAGGTACCAGCTTTTTGGACGCTGCGGTAGCATTGGCCTATTGTACAATGGGTCCTGCTGATGCGTACGTGTCGACGCAATTATCACTGGACCCAGAATGATTGCAACAGATCTGAGCTGCCAATCACCCAACACTTGTAGGAATCTTAACCTGGCCCTTCTTCCGGTCTTGAGGTGGTATTCCATACTTCGCTCCCACCCCCTCCTTATCCCTCCCAGTTAGCCTCACACTTTCAATCCTAATATCCTGGAATCGAAACTCCGACCTCCCCGTTTCTACCTTCTTGATTTCTCTGGCAGCTTTCTCCTTTCGCATCCTTTCAAGCACCTTCTTGCTCTGGGCGTCCTTCGCATCCTGTTCTCTCTGCAACTGTATTCTCTCTTCCGGTATTTTACCCTCATGTCTCCATTTCTGTAGCTGGACTAATTCCGTATGCGGGACGCGGTCTTCGGCGGGCTTCAGCTCGCGGTCGAAGACTTTACCAGCGTCGCGGCGAGTGAAGTGGCGGGATTCGGAAACGGGATGAAAGATCTGGATCTGGGTGGCGCGGTGGACGGGGAGATCATTGATTGATTCGTGGGTGATGGGATCATTGGGAACGTATGGGGTCGAGGGAAGCATGCCAAGGATTGCTTTGGCGTAGGAGAAAGCGATTGGGTTTCCCTGAGATTTGGAGAGTCAGATTCGAAATGGCCCCTTAAATATGAGGTGGATAGCTGCTGTGACGAGGGATATGTGGACGTAGGATCAGAGAGTTGTAATTGTTTCGTAACCACGGTGGAAGTCTTCAAGACTAATCGAATTTGGTTTTTCTCATCATATGAATCTGGAATAATCGTTCCCAAAAACAAGTGCATCTTCATTCGCGTGACATACCTTTTTCTCCCATTCCTTCTCCACCGCCTTTAGTCTGACCACAGCACCTACTCTATTCATCTCCACACCCAGCTTTGCACTGACATTCCGAACGCTCTTATCATCTACCATTACCATTTCATATATTGCGTCTTTTAATTCTTCACTCAAGACAGGCTGGCTCCTGAACTGCCGGTTCCAAGGAAACGGCACCAAGTCCTCCGTATTCTCTTTAGGTAGCGGTGGCTCGTCCTTCGTCTCCTTAATTCTAGGTTCTTTGGTTTTCTGGTTGATTTTCGGTATGATTTCTCCATCTTCATCGATCTCTTCTTCATCTTCCTCCATTTCCTGCTCTTTCTTACCCAGCGATCGATTTCTAGCTCGAACTAGACGACCATTTCTGTCGTAGGCATTGAGGTAGTTCGTAGAGCCTGGGAGGGGATGCCGAAATACGGCGCCAACGCCATTCAGCCAACGGAACATCTCGCCGCGTACTCGAGAAGCATGTTGTGGTGTAGAGGAGAATGGCCGGGAGTGCGTCTGGCAGATGCATTGGCAGCGATGAGAAGTTGATGGGAGTACTTCAGGGGGATATAGATGTGGACGGCGTATCCGCGGTGGCATTGCTACCAAGTGTACTTATGAGATGAGTCCTTGGATTCAACGGTTCCCTCCGAGTATTTGACGCCGCGTTGAACCAGAAAGAAGTTATAAATGAGCCTGCACCTGCAATAAAATATTAATGACTACCTCGAGTGACCGGACGGAGAAAAGTGACGCCGAGCCCGACTACTGAGCTGGACCGAAGGAGCGACACCAGAGTTTCTACATACGGCGTCGCATTCAAGAATCAAGGTCTGGCATGGATTGGTCACTATGAATGATCGAGAAATGTTATTTAATAGACTATCAGAAATTGAAAGCTCTTGCCGTAGAGAAACAAGTACGCCAGGTGCCAGACGCCATTTTCCCCAAGCTAATACGAGTCCTTGCAGCTTCATTTTGAACCCATCCAGTCATGCATGCATGCCATGTTCTCTCCAGCCCGTCAAAAGTCTCATTCGGTCATGTTGCTCGTTCCCAAAGCTTGCCTAGTTGTTTTGTTGGCTGTTGAGTATCCTGAGAATGGCGAGGAACAAGTTGATGATGTCCAGGTAAAGAGAGATAGCCGCAGCGATCTCCTCCTCAACATGATAGTGGCGCATAATGAGTTGGGTGTCCACCAGAATATATCCACTGAAAATGAGCGCCGCCACCGATCCGTAGATAAGCTCCGCAGTGCTGTTGTAGGGAAAGAAGGCTGCAACAAATCCAAAAATGATGAGTACCCACAGACCTCCGAACAAGTAGGGCATCCAATTCGTAAAGTCGTACTTTGTCTGGCAGGCAAACAGGGTCAGAGCAACAAAGATGCCAGCCGTCAGCACGAGAGCCAAAAGGACAATCTGCGAGTCGTAGAAGGTCACAATAACGGATATGGAGTAGGCCTCCAAGACGGTGAAACCACTCAGGAAAAGGAGATTCGTAGGGTAGGATTTGCGTTTCCAGAACGTCAAGAGCATAAATCCGATGGCGCCGAAGAGCGAGACCCACATCATCCATTGATTTGATCTGATCCAATTGTAGTAAGATGGGCTGAAGTAGGAGATGGAGCTGACGGCCATTGTGGCTAGGATTTGAGCAGTCCTAGAAAAATTAGCTTCAAGTTACAGCTCTGCATCAAGGTCGTGGGAGAACTGACAGAATAGCGTAGACTTTGCGCACAAACTGCATCCGGATGGGAAGCGTGGCTTCAGCGACAGAGCCACCAAACTGTACGAGAGTCAGCAAGGTACTAGAGTAGAGAGGGTATACATCCGAGCATTTCTTACTTTGAAGTCGTCAGGAACATTATCATCTTCGCCTCGTGGAGCCCCAAGCATAGGATCACTGGCCTCAGCTTGGTATGACGGTGGCGCTTGTGAATAGGATGGCTCGTCGAATGAGTCGCGCTGAGGAGCGGGCTGGTACTTGGTGTTAGCGGCCATCTTGAGGTACTTTGGAGAAGATGTTTGTTGGTGATAAGGGGGTGAAGGATAGAAGATGATGGTGAGTCGTCGACTCGTCGAGGCGGCGAAGAATCATGCGCCTCACGGCGCTAACCCATTCCGGCTGAAACGAATACGAGCTGCCACGTGATAAATTAATAGTAGATCGTGGACAGAGTCAGTAGACTGTCTGAGGTATTAGGTCTACATGCTCGCTGTCCATGTTTCCTCGTCATCTGTAGAAGTGCAAGCATTATTTTTGTAGACGAGTTGTCAGGGAATTTTCTGAATACACGCTGAAGAGGAGCAAAAAGGAACATTATCAACGGCCAGCAAACCCTCTGAATGCTCAACGATCGGTCCCATCTTTCCAAGCCCACGCCATGGCCTATTTCGATTCCCTCAGATCCATGTCTTCCTCTGGCCGTTTCCTAGGCCATTCCGCCATTCGTGTCATCAACGGCGGTGCTCTGCTCCCTCGTCATGCGGCCTTCAGCCTCTCTCAATTGGCTCTCACGTGCCAACAGCTCCTGTCTCTTCTCGTTGATCTCACGTTGGACCTTGATTTCGATCTCTCGGAGCTTCTCTTCTTCGCGACGCAGTTGCTCCTCCTTAAGGCGTACAGACTGGGAGGCCAGATCGTCAGGGTTCAGCGAAGAGTCACTATGATTACATCAGCTGTCTTCCTAGTGTAGATCAAGTGAAACGGCCAAGACTCACACAGATCCTCCATCGACGCTCTTGCTGAGCTTCTCGGTTCGGTAATTCTCATAGAGGAAGTCGTGGGTGATCTCCTTCAAATCCGCCAGATGGCTATGGAGAAGGGCACTTCTAATAGCGAGGAAATCGGAGTGGCGTGGATTATCGATCTCGACTACGCCCCATGGATATTGTCTTGCTCGCACTCGTCGTCCTCCGATCTCGACCACTTCCTCAGAGCCTACAATGGCGAAAGGCATCAAGCCTCGCAACTCTGCGTTCTCTTCAACAGTGTCCTCATCATCTTCTTCGATATCGTAGGGGAAATTGTAAACGGGTATGCGGTAGTGCTCGATATCCTCCATGACCAGCTTCTTCGACTCTGCAAGTTCAGCTGGGGTGAGCGAATCTGCTTTGCCAATGACAGGGATAACGTTGACACGGGGTGAAAGGCGCTTCATCAACTCGATGTCCAGTTCGCGGAGACTACAACCAACGTCAGTGAGGGTGTAGGCATTGCTGGGTCAGTACTTCACACCCATGGCCTGTAGGAGTAATGAAGTAGAGCAAAGCATGTACACGATTGTCTCTGAACCTGGGGTTACGCTTGATGCGTGACTCCTCAGCCAGAATATCATCGTATTGTCGTTCAAGATGTCCCACGATTTCTGAAAAGCTCGCGTCGTTGTCAATCTGGTCACCGAATCCAGGCGTATCAACAATAGTCAAAGATATGCGGGTGCCTTCCTCATCAAGCTCCAGCTCAACAGTGATCGGTTTAATTCTAATGCCATCCTCGATGTGAGCACGCTCTGGGTCATCGTCGGTGTCTTTGCTCTGTAGAACGCGCTTTCCG
Organism: Alectoria sarmentosa; assembly: GCA_009733775.1. Taxonomy (NCBI): domain Eukaryota; kingdom Fungi; phylum Ascomycota; class Lecanoromycetes; order Lecanorales; family Parmeliaceae; genus Alectoria; species Alectoria sarmentosa. Next base: position 148,301 of record WOGZ01000039.1, read on the forward strand.
CATAATGTATTGACAAATGTAGTACGTCCTGGAACAGGTATGAATCAGTATCTGTTTTCTGAACCAACAGCACTGAAGTGAGCTGTACCTGTACCCGAAGCACCACAGACCATCAAGCAAAATTGGATACCCTTCTTCACATTCTTCTTACGGCGCATCTTGATCTGTGATTTCCTATTTAGCATGATAATGCTTCGCCGGTGCTCGTGAAGCAATTGGTTGGACATTTACCGCGTTCAGATTGGACGACATGCTGAAGATTTATGTTCCCAATGGTCGATTGTCTCAGATGAGAAATGTAAGGTGAATGTTAGGGGTGGTACCTTACCTATGCCCAGAAATTTGCTAAAGGGGCTCTTGGCGGAATCGAAGCTGCGGGCGCTCCTTAGCGTCGCTGCAAGACATGGGGCCCCCGCCAACATCACCTGTTTACTTATGTTCACGCCATGAACCTACATGTGTAACACATTATGATTTTTATTTGCCTTTTCATTTATGACCTACCTTTGGAGCGACTGCCTGACTCACCTTGGGCGTCTACCGCCATAATATCATCAAAGCGCCGGCCATGAACACTCGGCCAGCCATCGACGAGTCTACGGGGCCTGTATCTCTTTCTGTTGCCTTCAATCAGGACAATAACTGCTTCTCCGTTGGACTTGACACGGGATTTTGTGGCAAGTTCCGAGCAATGTGTGGCGTCTCGATTTAGAAAACCTTTGCTGATTTGGATCTCTTCAGTTTTCAGGTCAGAACCATGCGAGCTCCAGGTCTCTCAAGGTATGATGATCAGGCGAATTGGTCATACCTTCAGTCTTTCAAGTTTGACATCGACGTCACAGATTTTAACGCGGGAATTGGAGTGGCGGAGATGCTTGGACGAGCCAATTATATTGCCATAGTAGGAGGAGGAAGACAGCCAAAATTCCCAGAGAACAAGGTTGGTAAGACTCGAAAAAGGGACTCTGTCGATGATAAACAAGCTTACGATTTCTCTTATAGGTGATACTATGGGATGACGCGAAGAAGAAAGCTATCTTCACCCTGGAATTCCACTCCCAGGTCCTCCGCGTACGGCTTTCCAAATCCCGGATCGTGGTGGCTCTTCAGAACAGCGTACACCTGTATGCTTTCTCTTCCCCACCAGAAAAGCTATCGATCTTCGAGACCGCAGACAACCCAAAGGGGCTCTGCTGCCTTGGATCTAAGATCATAGCGTTCCCTGGACGCACACCAGGACAAGTACAAATCGTGGAGATTGGCAATGGGAACGTTAGCATCATACCATCTCATAGCACGCCATTGAGGGCCTTGGAACTTAGTCCCGATGGAGAGATAGTGGCAACTGCAAGTGAGACTGGGACATTAATACGGATATTCTCGGCTGCCAATTGTACTCGCATCGGAGAACTGCGCAGAGGGGTAGACCCCGCTTTCATCTATTCGATTGCCATATCACCAAACAGTACTCTCTTAGCCGTCACATCTGACAAATCTACCATGCACATCTTCGACCTGCCCTCTTCAGGTCGGTCTCGCAATGGCTCGATGATATCGAATAGACCGCATCGTAACTCCAACAGCTCTTCTGCCACTGGCAGTGCAGACGAAGGAAACAAGCAGAAATGGGGCATTCTGGGCAAGATACCGCTGCTACCTCGAGTTTTTTCAGATGTGTACTCATTCACGTCCGCCCATTTCGAAACGGACGATGATCCTCAGACAGACCTGGGAAAGAGCGTGGCGATGCCAATACCAGGCATACCAGGTGGCAAACCAAGGAAAGGTGTCATAGGTTGGAAGGACGATTACACGATCCTTGTGATTGGCGCTGGGAGAGACGGGCGCTGGGAAAAGTTCATCTTAGGGGAAGGAGAGGACGGTAGGAGGCACCTCGTGAGGAACGGATGGAAGAGATATTTGGGAAGGAACTGACGGTACCATGACGAGATGAATACATATACTCAAGAAGTATGAGCCAACGGCATACGGAGTTGGAAAGATCATGACTTGGAGATCTTAATAAGCATGGCGGCATGTACCATATTTGCTCGGCTTCCGAACATAGGAATTATCCCTTCTGGAGGACTACCTGAACTAAAAACCCCCAATTCAATCCTCGATTGGGACCAGATCTTGCCTTCCCCTGTTCCTGTCCCTGCTCCATCTGCGTCATTCGCGGCCTCGTTTTTCAGGTGACTGAAGGGTCACCTTCGACACGAGGCCTGGCTCTGCTGTTTCTGGCCCACGGAGAACGCCATTTCGTTACCAACGTGAGGCCAGTGAAAAGGCCCGCCAGACACCGGCTTCAACCCATAGCTTAGAGCTGTAGATAGGAGCAGAAAGATAGTCTGCTGGCTGTAGTCATAGTTCCGCCTTCATAAGAATTTGCTTGTTCAAGGACTTCTCGACCTCCTCCTATGACCATGACGATTCCTATCCCCATGGTCCGGTCTACGGCGGTCGACCTTCTCCGCGTCCGCATCGCTCGTTCTTCTCTCCCAATGATCATATCGGTGACTGTGACGATGATGCTTGTGCTTATGCTCCTTCTTCCTCTTGCCCGCTTTCCCTCCATCCTGCAGCCTCTTGAGCGCCTGCACAACCTCCTCTCTCTTTTCCTGCACCAAGTACTCCTTCATCGGATCATCGTCATCGTGGTCTCTCAGCAGCTTTTGCAGCTCGACTTCTTCCTTAATCATCGGTCTCCTCTCTTGCTCGCTCTCTTCTTCGCTCTGCTTGCCGGCCGGCCCGCCCTGCAGAGCCCTCGCCCTCTCTTCTTCCTCCTCGCCGTCCTTTCGTTTGTATCTGGTATGGTCCACCTTCAACACCCTCCCCATGACGCTGGCACCGCCTAGATTATCCACCGCGAGGTCTGTCGAGCGCTGGTCTTCATATTTCAGGAACGCAAAGCCTTTGCTTTTCCCTGACTCTTTGTCGCGTATGAGATTGATGTAGGTCACTTCACCGAATTGGGAGAAGATGGTCAGGACATCGCCTTCTGAGAGGTCAAAGGGCAGGCCACCAATGTAGACGTAGGCTGTGTCTCTGCTCAAAATCAGCTACTGTTTCAAGGAGTGGGGATACGCTCGAGTAGTACCTATAGTCGGCATGCCAAGATGCTTCTGTAGAGCTAGAGAAGATGTAGTCAGTGTACAGAGTATTGAAGCGGGGAGGGTGGTGGGTGAGCGTACACTCCGTTTTCTAGTTCACGCTTGTTGAGATTTTGAATCTCGCGAATGGTGTTCATATTGTCACATTGGGGAACCGAGAATGATGGTGGGTATCTGGTGGCTTACCAGCCACAACATGATATTCAGTCAGTCATCAGAAAGTTGGTCGAGGATTCAAGACAGTAGGGATACAAGTTTTAAAGAAGTGTCCCATCGCTACTGAAATTTCAGTGTTTCTTAGATCTAGAGCTTCATATTGAGACTTCTGATCACGTGCGCCAAGAGCAGCGAGGGTGGTCGGAGTAATATTACGTAATTCACATTAGGTTCGATTACAAACGGCGCTGGTGCAATGGATTTGTATGTCTCTCCGTATTTATACCGGAGGTAGCATTTTTCATAGTTCATATTCTGATTTCTGCAGGGGCGACAGAGGATATTACAACACGCTTGGATTGGATGCCTGCGTGCAGTGAGCTGTCGAAGTTCAATAGAACGAAAGTCCATCCAGAGGTAGATTCAGAGCCTGGAAACCATGACTGACGTGCTGATTCTAAATCAAGATCATTCTTCGACCGAAAATTGCTACCTTCGTCAAGCCGCCTTCGGAGACGACGTTGACGTTCAAGATACTTGAACGCGTCAACCCGAGCGCTCAGAAACACCCTATCCGTCGAATACGCCTTCCTACCGATTATCATACCCTTATCCCTCTCTTTATCGAAGGTCTACCTCCATGAATAGAAGTACTGTCTATCAATGAACGTCGTAAGGTGCCGTGGGCGAAGGGGTCGGCGGTTCATTTGAAAAGGGGCACAGACCTCGTCTGTTCTGAGGAAGGAGGAGGGATCTCCATCTGATAGGAGGAAAGTGTTGAAATCTCGGATAAATGAAGTCCGCTGGGTTTCATGGGATGTAGGAAGGCGCACTGGTTGTTGTTATAACTTTTGCCGCAACTGTTAGTTTGTGAAGGGTGTATCGACAGAATTATTCCAAATAACAAGGTGGGAGCATTACTTAGTGTGTGCAGGATCTTCTGTCACCCGCGAGCCAACCAACCACTTCACCTCTCCACACCACCAGAGCCAACTCTCGATAAGAGGTGCCTGCTCCGCCTCCTAGGGGATAAAGCCAGACACCAAAAGATACGGGTGATCAATCAAATTTTGACACCGTTTAAAAGGTAAGGTTGCATCGGCACATAGCTCACTGCTCCAGATTTCCACAAGCTTCCCGCCTGAGGAATTATGCCTGCGGGGTATCATTCAAGAGAGTCCCCTCGCAGCTCCTCGCCGGAGCTTTTCTCCAACGAGTACCGCTTCTCGAGAAGAGAATTTGTGTTTACACGCTATAGGGTTTTGCACATCGATTTATATCCCTCTTTCCGATCTGACTTTTGATAGATGGAGCCGCAGTAGCTACATGTGCAACATTCATCTCCACACGACTATCTCAACGGAAGATTAATTACATTGCGCGCAAGCAGCCTGATCCGGCGGACTCATTTCTTGTTAATGACTGGGAGACTATCCGTCGGCTGCGTATCTACTGAAAAGAGCCTGCGATACCTTATCCAAGAAGTACAACCGCGCTTGCCTTATCGATCAATGCTGTCAGGCTTAAGGCGCTCCCAGTAAGCGGGGAAGTTTGGATTGGCGCAACTAGAGACAGTCGATGTCCAGTCACATTTAGCTCGACTTGGTCCCATCTCCAGCATTGATGCTCTACAATTTCTATGCTCAGTGTCAGAATGGTCCCATTTCGATCAGAAGATGCAGAGCCCTAGGCATCCATTCCTTCCCATTGAAGTTGACCTTTAAAGAAGGTGGGTGAAAGAAGGGAGAAAGTCCATGTAAAAGAGGTGAATGAATTGATCCGAGCATTGGTACGTCGGTTCGACATTAGCATTGCTGACCTAGACTATGACTGAACGCTGCATAATGATGTAGTATGTAGATCGCTAGGTTAGTTCGAAGCCGAAGAATGTCATGGACTGAGCATTGTTGAAAATCCTGTTGTTTACTAGCCACAACTGCGGGCCGACGAAGTAGAGACGCTGGGTGAACATTTACCGAACAAGAGAAAGCCACTCCCACGGGAAGCTAATCATTACCACGAGGGGCATCGCAATCCTGTTCACGGAGGTAGAGGTACTAAATGACAACACCAGTGGTGACAATATCACTGATGGCAGTGATGTCCGCTACACCATTATGCTGCAAGCTGCAACGAGTCAGTAGTGATGTACTGACTATGTATGGACATTAATCGACACGCGGCTTAGGGGGAAAACATTTTTCGCTCACACTCAATACTCGTTCCTGCTCTCGCTTTGTCTAATCTAAATTGGTTATCAAATTATCGAGAGGACGACAACGGTACTTGGAAGGGCAAAAGACAGCACAGCCTTCAAGAGCGTTAACAGATCACATCCGGGCGGGATTGAAGAGTTTGTGCCCGATGAATAGGCCTGCTATGCTCTGAAAAGTTGCGTCTGTCAATGGATCTATGGAGTGTAAAAGGGTATCATTTAGGCCTTTGCGTCGCCTATGCCCATCGCTTTTCTGATTTTCCCATGTGCCTGTGGGAGCTTTGCTCAAACAGCTTCAGCTTCCCAAAGCCTAAAGTAAACAGATTCATCTTTGACAGGGATTTGCCGGAATGCAGCATGATCAGAAATATATAAAATCGAGTCATCTTAGCGTGACTGAGCCTATGGAAACTTGCTGTTCAAATCTTCCTATGGACCAAATTACGCGTGTACAAAAAACGGCAACCGTAAGGCTCATCAGATGATCTAGAACACGCCTGCAAGAATATGCACATGGCCAAAGCGTGCGAGCGTGCCAACTGCTGCATCTTGCAGGCTGAGCCTAATCTTGCTCGTTGACAGAGCTGGGTACCTACTTAAATCCAACGACAAATGCATCTGAGCGTACAACTTCATACTCTGATCGTCACATAAAGCTCATGGCTGACCAGACTTCTTACACCTTTCACGAGGCTGAGGAGGCTCCACTACTATACGAGATGGAGTCTCTGCAGCCCGTACCCTCATCAGTTGCCAATCTCTCAGCTAGCCTTAGCGCACAACAGGATCAAGCATCGCTTCTGCATCAGTAAGCGGTCATGTACTGATCCAGAAACTGATAGCACTCTCCACAGCAGAAACTCTTTGGAAATACCTCGTTTTGGAAACCTAAAGCATCTCAGCGTATGGATTCCAGAGCTCGACCCGGATCGATCTCAAGGTCATACATTTAGGACTTGGTGGTCAAAACGAACGACCGTGCTGGGCATGCAGCAGGTCATAGCTGCTATCGTCTTTGGAGTGAACTTGGGTTGGACAATTTGGGCAAAAGAGCATTACAGGACACTAGATGGCATTGGTACCATATATCTTGGCAATTGTATTTCAGTCAAGAGGATCAATCTCTGGTTGCATCTACTTATCAATTCCCTCTCGACTTTGCTCTTGGGTAGCAGCAACTACTGCATGCAGCTTCTGGTAGCACCTACACACTCCGAAGTTCAAAAAGCTCATAAGAAATCGGTATGGTTGGATATTGGGGCGCCAAGTGTGAGGAATCTCCGATGGATATCAAAGGGAAGTGTCTTCGTATGGTGCTGTCTCGGAGTGAGTTCGGCATTGTTGCATCTCTTGTACCGTCACCTCTGCCGAGCGGCCTTATCTGGGCTTGCTAACTGGATAGGTAGTTGGAACTCTGCGATCTTTGCGTCTATTCCTGCCTATAAATACACAGCTGCTTTCACGACACAAGACTATTCGCAGCACAATGAGTCGTGGGGCGGCGTTGATCTTGATCGCATAAGATCCAGTACCATCGGATTCGAGCGACTCGACAACACACGGTGCATCGAACGTTACATTAACTCACTCAATTATGGGAAGGACGTTGTAGTCGTGACCAACAAGACCTCCTCTGCCAATGACGGCAATGCTTTCCTGGGGAGCTACGACTTGGATTCCTGGCCATATGAAGGCCTTTGGGTCTGTGCATCCCCTGAAATTGGATCGAGACTCGGCGATCGTGGATGCACGTCCGACTTCATAAAACCATTCATGAACAATTGGACCGTGGTTTACAAACATGAGCCATATTACAATAGTAGCGATATTCGGGAGTCGGTCCCTGTCCTCTACTGTCTAAGCGCTGGAGTCCACTCCAAGGATGAAGGATGCGGAGTACATTTCAGTGTGCCAATCATGATCTTTGTCTGTATCTTGAATCTTATCAAATGCTTGTCTGTCTGCTGGACAGCTCATTACAACTGGACGGCTCAACCGTTTTCTACAACGGGAGATGCAGAAGCATTCTACTTGCAAAATCCTGATATCTATACCAAAGGCATTCCCTCAGCACCACGACACGATTTCCCGCGCGGAGGGCCATGGAGCTCCGAACCCAAAATCTAGAAACCACAAATATTGAGATGGTATCAAGCCGCAAGCCGAAGAAGATGGGTTGTTGTTCTTGTTCTGTATGCCTCCACCCGACTTCGGTGTCTTTTGCGGCTAATTTTTTCAGCTGTATCACCAGTCTGACTACCGTCGGCTCTCTACTGGGTGAAGCCATCGCAGAGCGCAAGCGAGATTCAACACCAACAAACTTGATAGCGCTTTGGAAAGAAGGCCTCGGTGCAGTGAGCGACCACGAGCTCATTGGGCGAGGCTTCAACGGATCCGTGACTCAAACTTTTCTCGAAACAGTACTGCTGGCAAACGCCCCACAACTGCTATTCAGCTTTTTGTACTACCTATATAACGGACTTCTGACATGCATGTCAGTCGCAGAGGAACAAAGCCAACATGGCGTAGCACGCAAGTCGCTGCGTGTGTCTGCGCCTGTAAGCAACCAACGCTCGACATGGTTCCTCTCTCTACCTTACCGCTACGGCGTCCCATTGATCATATGCTCCGGGCTGCTGCATTGGTTGGTCTCGCAGGCTATGTTCTTCGTGCGCGTGCTCATGTATAACGACGACGGTAGCGTGGAATTTGCAAGCAGCGCATCACGCGTGGGATTTTCTCCTATCGGCATCATCTTGGCGTTCACCTTTGCTTCGATCCTTGTTGATGCTCTTGCTGCAGTAGGCTTCATCAATAGGTTTCCCGGGGGAGAGCGTGCCATGCCTCTGATTTCAACATGCAGCGCGGCGATCACTGCTGCTTGCCACCCGCCTGAAGATGACAGGGACACTTATCTACTACCCGTGAGGTGGGGAGTGATTAGTTTGGATGATGGAGTTCGGCACTGTTCGTTCACGACTGCTAGAGACGTTGAGCCCCCGCTGGAGGGTGCTTTATATAAGTGATCCATATATTGTGGTATTTAGGAACAATCTAGCTGGAAATTGGATCATTGTCATGGTTCTTGGGACGAGTACCAAATTGGGACCGAGATCTGGACGCGTTCCGGCAAATCAATCAACTTAGGATCTTGTACGCATGTTGAGATACAATTCCATGAGATGATGGGTCTTCTCATTCCGTCCTTTCGACAACGTGTTCCAACACCTTCTCGTCAAAACACTCCAATTTGTCACCATTTCTAACTTTTGTTCTTCTCTTCATCTATGATTTCACCGCGAGGCCCGTATCCTTGGCTTCCCACGACAGTGCGAGCGTCGAAACCCTGGCCACATTCGCGGGCGAAGCTTCCAACTATGGAAGACATACTAGCCTCTCATTACCAAGCCCAAAATATGAAATCCCCTCCGTGGCTCTCGCACTGCGGGAGAAACTTCATCGGCGCGTGGGATCTCACGTTTAATAATTGAGAGACCTTCAGCCCTCCGGCACCACCGATAGAGCCATTGCCGACGTAAGCGCCTTCACTTTGGACACCATAGTCAGAAAACTAGGAATGGAGATCGTCCGTAGATGTCGTTTCATTCGCTTGGGGCGACCTGCGATTTCCTTTCCAATGCACCGACTAAGCTATACGGGGGATCACGAACGAAGAAAGTTTCCTTCTGCAAAAAGTTTATATGCGCTGAAGAGGTCCAACATCTGATCGGCTGTTGTGATGATCTTCAGGAGCATGGGAAACACTGAGATCGGGCTTTTTGGACCAGTGGAGATGATCCAAGAGCTGTCGAGAACATCTCATTTCTTGAATCTGACTTGACAATTCCGTTTCGTTCCGTAGTTTTGACCGAACCCATCGTCTCTCGGATGCTTCTTATTCTTTGCTTCTTATCCTTTACTTCTTTCCATGAATTTATACCATTGCCCCGAAGGCTGCTGACGTCGGAGAGTTCCTGTCCCACATTCAATATATCCGGAAAGGCGATGGGTTTTGGGAAACAGGCGAACGTTCCAGACAGCGTCTCGCGATGGCAAGACCAGTTCTTCGATCAACGGCCATAACGTGGAGCCACCAGAGCTAGACTCACTGTTATTATGATCAAAAGTGAGACTGGTCACATTCTTGTTGTTGTCCCAGAGGATGGCTTTGGGTTCCAAGCTTCCTGAATTGTGGGGTCGAGTACCTGGTGGAAGATCAGGGGCCCCAGAGGACTACCAGGTGTCGACGCCGGACTGAGGTTCGTACTGCACCATTGGCCTAATCCGAGTGATGATAAATTCCATGTCGGTAAGGATGTATTCATACCGTGCGGTGAATCTAACGCAATATGTGTAGAGCTCTCTCGCCAGTGAGCCAATGTTGGTCCCTGGCGTGCTCGTTCCCGACGTAGCGTTGCACAGTTTTTTCGCTTCGTCACTTCTTACCGAGCTTAATTTCGCCCGGTAAAATGTTATCCTACTTGTGGCTTGAGGGATTACACCATCGTATTGTGCCCCAGTCTGGTTTGAGCTTCAGTTTTGAAACCTGATAGATAGCTTGACCGGCCGTCACCATGTACACTCTGTCACAGCTCAGATACTCGCCAAGGTGGTCCTGAGCAGTCGAAGGGGCATGAGAGACAAGAGAGTGGACCCATCGGACTAGCTCGAGGGAGTTCTCGTCGTACATCTCGCAGAAAGGGAATGGAGGGATGTTGGAGCAGTCGTGCAAGTCGAATTTGGCGTTCCGAGACTGCTAGCCGCGTACTAGTACCACCGTACATCGATTCGAGCGTGAAAGCCTTTTCGAGCTGCCTCTACTCGATGGCATAAAGACCGCTTCTTTCGAAGGTGTATGGAACGAGAATTTGTGACTGGATGGCCTTGGTATCCTGCAATTCGGTGATCGCAAACTCGACCCATGAGTCTTACCAACTGCCTGTGGTAGCGCTCGCAGGAAGGTGGGCCGGGCGGCTCGCCATTGGTTTGCAGGTGCGAATGAAACGGGTGAGATCGCTGCTGAGCATGGATAGATAAGCGCTATTGGTTACGAAACACAGGCGAGCCCCTTGGTGTTCGCCAGGTTCTACAAAATTATTATCGAAGCAAAAGAAATCCTCAAGCTTTATAACGTTGCCACTCTCAGCTGCGACTTCTCATCAATAGTCTACTATATCGTTGTTCTGATTTCGAGGTCTCTCGCTGGATCCAACGAGTATGCACTGAAGATGGTATGTATCTAGACTACGGATTTCATCTTTCGTATCCGTTGTTGATTTATGATAGTTCAAGTTCTATGACGATATAGAACATCGGGCAGCGCTGATAGACGAGGAAAAAGATCTTGTCTCGGTTGATCTTCTTTCTGCTCACATGGATCCCTTCTTCAACCAATGTCGCGCTTACGGCCAACTTGTCGAAAGCGAGCCAAAATGGCAAAATTGCCGTTCAATGTTTACGGTCACACGAGAATCCCCGCCGACAAGGAAGAGGAGCTCGCACGAAAATTCAATACCCGACCCGAGACCGACCGGAAAAGGATTATGCCAACCCCGTTTCCAAACGACAGCCATTCCGCGCCGTCGTGAGAAAATTGATCCGCGAGCCAGTGCCGTTGACACAAAAAGGCGACCAAGACGATGCCGAAGGACTTGAAGACGATGCATGCGAGAGCTGGGTGTCCATCCGATGGATGTGCGAGCGCGCAACTACGAGGCTGGACCCTCGTGGATATGAGCAGCGCCATGACGACGCCTCATTTTCTCTTCAACATCCGACCTCTTCGCCAAATTTTCGTCAGTCGACTGGAGGACTTGCGCATGTTTGACCGGGTATGCATCCTCTCCGAACGGTTTCTCGTCTTCAACACCCGTTTCGATCCGGTAATGAAAAAGTAATGCCAACGCAGAAACGGCGTAGATGATGGATGATGAAGAAGCCATCAGGTGGGTAGGGGTCCTGCCGAACAAGGCGTTCTGTGCAAAGCTTCGGTCTCGTAGCAAGAGAGACCAAGTGCTCAAGAAGCGCGTGGCGCGACTCTAAGGCGTTGCGCCATCACAGGCAATGCCTGGAGCCCCATAGCATGCTCGTATTGAAGAGATGTCGAGCCAAAGAGCGAAAATGCGTATCAGGAAACAAAATGTCCTGGTAGTCTTGATCGAACGCCTTATCCGCAAAAGAATTTACCCCAAACCACCTTTTCCTCCCGCCCACAAAACAATCAAAACACCCTCATCCCCTAGCTCCTATAACATAGCAATCATCCTCAAACTCCCAATGCCCAGCTCGCTTCTTCCTAACCGCTCGATCCCTTCACACTCATACACACCAAACTCAACACGAACCAACCAGCTCCGCAACCCGCTTCCTTGCTCCCCAGCCAGCGTCACCACCGCAGCAGCCAACGGCGTTGCAACCGTCAGGATCAGGATAAACTCGGATAAGATTTCCGGCCCTTCTTCTCCTCCTCCGTGCATCTTCCCGAGCGCAGTAGTGAGAGACATCATTCAGAAGTCTTACAACCGGCGTTCGCATCTACCACTTCGACTAGAATGCGTATTCCAACGCCCTGAGCCTGCGAAGGCCACTTCCGAGGTCCGCAAAGAAGAGAGAGAGAGAGAGAGAGAGCGTAAAGCCTGTAACAAGACAAGAGCCATCATATATCCTATCCTATCCTATCCTATCCTATCCCATCACATCAGCCAACCAGCCAACCAACCAGTCACACTCTAACCACCACCACCACCACCACCCCCAACACTCCGAAACACCCTTTCTTGTAAAAATAGATCCAACGCATCACACTTAGTTCCAGGCCATGAATGATGCAACAACACTAACAGCAGTATAGTACAGTACCCAGGGTTGATGTAGAGAGAGAGTACACAGGGTCGGATGTAGAGTAACATGGCTCTTGGGGGTGGGAGATGGGGGGTAGGGGTGGGGGGGCCTTTATTAGATAAGGAAACAGATAGTATGGCTGTATATATATAAATAAAATCATTGCGATTCACCCTCGCGCGCAACCGCTGTTCCGGATTGATTGATTGATTGTTTGTATTCCTGGAAAAAAGGAAGGAAGGAAGGAAGGAAGGTGCACTGCACTGCACTGGACTGGAAAATAATCGCAACTGGTTTTCGAATAATGAATGCATTGTAAGATAGGGTACCTATATCTTTACTTAATATTCTAAGCCCGCCCCAACCCATCCACACACACCCCCTGACCCCCAATCAATCAATCAATCCTCAACAGCCTCCTCCTCCAACCACCAACCGACCGACCACTTTCCCAAACCACCAACCAACCAAGCAAGCACCCATCCAATCCAATCCCATCCTATCCCATCCCATCCCATCCCACAACCCCAAAGAAAGCCCCATCATCCATCCATTACCCCATCCAATCCACATAAATCCTAGACCAGTCCCACATACATACATACATACATACACACATATATACATACATACACACATACACGTCCATCCCTTCCTTCATCCTCCCTCCCTTCTGTCTGTCTGTCTGTCTGTCTGTCTGGCCCCCAGCTAGATAGATGGATGAAAAACGCAAAGTCCACCCAGATCAAGAAAGAAAAGGTCTCAAGATTGATGGAAACCGGCATCAACCCACTCACTCGCCCGCAGACCCACTCACTCACTCACTCACTCACTCACTCACTCACCGACGCGCAGGAAATTCTCAAGCTAGGTATTGTTGTTGTTGTTGTTGTTTGTTGGTGTCGTGCTTTCGCCACCGGGGGGGGGGGGGGGGGGGCA